>PVIW01007702.1:0-64172 GCA_004026585.1 Noctilio leporinus | reverse complement strand
GAGATAAAGAACATTTTAAGAGAATCAGCTTCTGGTCTATCTGGAGGTTCTTTTAAGCTTCTTTCTTTCTTTCCTCTTTCTTTATTGGAAAAACATAAAAACAAGAGTTACTGTGTATGTATATGATATCAAGCACTTTAGGAATTTCTACTTTCACTAGGAGGCAGCTGAGCAGACAAACACTTTTGGTGTGGTGTAATATAGCGAGTCATAGAGTAGGGGTCCTTAACACAGGCTCAGGAAGTTAGCAGAAGTCTTGCAGAGAGTGCAATGCTTGAGTTAATTCAGAAGTACTAATGCAGGGGTGTCAAACTCATTTTCACTGGGGGCCACATGGGCCTCATGGCTGCCTGCAAAGGGCTGAATGTAATTTTAGGAATGTATACATGTAACTACTTCTTGACAGTTAACAATCTGGGTTGAAACAAGGTGCCTGGCCAAAGGTGCTGGGCTGGATAAAACTAAATGGAAGGCTGGATTCGGCCTGAGGGCCTTGTGTCTGTATACTAATGGGACTTGTTGACATGATGGATGTGTGTAGGGTATTGAAAGGTAATTCATTATGAGGAAGCAGCAAGTTCTAAGCATCAGAGATAAGAGAGAGCACATATGTTATACGCATTTCACATGGACTCTGAACTGGTAGAGGCAAGAGTTACAGAATAAAAGCCCTTTGTGCCTTGGCAAAGTTTTTTGGACTTTATTCTAAATATTTTTAGGGAAAAACTTAAAGATTTTAAGTGGGGAATCATTGTATTATTTGATACTTTTATACATAGCCTGGAGAACTTATAATTCTCTTGTTCTGATGAGTCTCTACTTAATCCATCCAGTGCGATTGTGTCATAGGACCCTAACTTGCTGGCCTTGGATGGTTGGCTAAATTGCAGATAGATGTCCTAATCAGATTAGCCTAATCAGATGCTGTTTCTTTTTAATTTGATTTGAGGACCACCAAAATGTAGAGATGGAAATGTTCATTTTGCAGGGCTGGAATGACATTTTCTGTCAATCAGTTTTCAAAATAGATAAGTGAATATGGAACAGTTATCTAGAGAAAAGCAGAGGTCAGGAAATTCAGGAAACCACTTTCCTGAATTTACTCATGTTTTCTTTTATATTTCTATTTTTAGCTCCTATCAAGACCTGAATGCTTTCCTAGCCTTAGGCCTTATAAATACCATCTATCCTTGTCTTACTCCCAGATGAAGACCTTAAGACATAAATTCATGAGAAGAGTATTATTTAAGAAGTGTTTCCAGAAAAATAAGAAAGTGGGATAGATGGGATCAAGAAGGGATGGAGGGTGCAAATGAAGGCAAATCCAGTAGAGAATAACTCTGGCTCATCCCCGCAGGGGAGTTCTAGAGGCAGCGTTGGTCACGTCTTTGAGGTGTTTTGCAGTCAGAGGTGCAGAGAGCAAGGATATAACACTATTCCTGAGAAAACCACCCTTCTGAGAGAATTTCAGTTTTCCACTCCTCTAGCTGTAAAAAATTCTGGAACATAGATTCTAGTACTAACAATTAAGAGGGTGGCATACCAGGAGACTTGTGGTGACCAATGGATACTGATCCAAGGAAGTATGGACAGAACACTGACACTATAGGCCATGATTCTTAAAGTTAAATCCCCTTTAAATTTTTCTTTTTTTTTTTTTTGTTTGTTTGTTTGTTTGTTTTTTTTAACATACTGAAGTATTTTATGTAACCTTCAACCAAAAAGTCTAAAATAGAACAATAATTTTATTAGGTTCTGTTTTACAATAAGCACTCTAGTTAAAGTTAAAGTTAAAGTACAAAAAATGGATGGAAGAGGTATACTGGTTAGGAGGCTGTTGAAATAAGTTGTTGACTAATTGCTTTAATTTGTTTATTCATTCAGAAATATTTATTAGGTGTCTATGTATAATCAATGAGGATAGAACAATGTTAATGCTAAGAAGACATTAACCTTAGCTGGTATTTTGTTGAATAGAGTCAATGGGACAAATTGACAAAATAATTCTAATTGGGTGTGGATGACAGCTGAGGGGTGGAGTGTAGGGGGATAGAGGGATCAAACAAAAAGGAAAAAGGACTCATGGACATGGACAACAGTGTGGTGATTGCTGGGCTGGGGAAGAGAGGTTAAGGGGACTAAATGGTAATGGAAAAAATATAATTGAAAAAAGGAGAGAAGAAATAATTGGTTGTGATGAAAAATGTGTGCTTTAAGGAAACATTTGAAGGCACTCAGTCTGCACCTAAATGTAAGAGCAGGTTTCCCGGAGAAGGTGATGTGAAAATTGGATCTTGAAAGAAGGAGAAGTAATAATGACCTAGAAAACTGTAATGCCAATGAATAGAAGTGAATTTACTTGGAAGATATTAACTAGGTAGAAGTAATAGGCCATAGTGACTATTTGAAAATGAAAGATTTTCCACTTGGTCCACTAAAAATGCCATTAACTAGGGCAAACAAAATGCAAAAAGTAGATATTTGAGTCAACACCAGTTTGTCTTGGCAATTTTAAATAGGAAATGTTGAGACATTCCCATGGGTGTGTATTCTCTTTTGGAAGACTGAGATATAAGAATGGAGGTCTTACAAAGAACTCTAAACTTCTAGCCATGACCTGACTTTGAAGAATATTTTGATTTAAAAAACTGACTTAATCAGCCTTAAGAATTTACTAGGCAGTCCCAATGCTATTCTGCTTCCTCTTGACTTTCATTGCCCTTGGTTGGATTTATTTTTTTAAGTTATATTTATTTTTTATAGGGAGAAAAAGAGTCAGTTATTATAGAAATTTCTTAGGAAAAGTTAATGTGTCCTTTTTTGTTTGTTGAAGATTATGTTTCCCAAACTTTATCACTTGGTTTTGCCTGTCTATGGTTTTGGCTTAGCCATGTAGTACCTATACTGTTTCTCTTTAAAAAAATGCTCTTTTTTACTGTACCCAAGCAATTATACCCATAAAACTAGTTTTCTGTGCTTGTTATATTTTTATAATTCATAATGAAATCAGTGATGTCATATACTACTATTATTTATTATTCTCATGTACTACTATTACTCATGCATCACATCAACTGGTCTCATGTCAATAGTGGTGTATATAATATATTTGGAAAAATTCTGGTTTATATAATTAAACCTATAAGAGAGTTAAGACTATGGCCTTCCCTAGGTAAGGCTTATCATGTAGGAACTTTTCCAAAAGAATAGGTAGATTTTCCAGTGGTAGAAATTGCTATAGGTCAGAGCCCACATTTTTTTTTTTTTTTCTTTTGTCTTTCAAGAGACTCAACAGTTTAGAACTCACTTTGCACCTCTGTTGGCAGGTTCATGCTCCCTTCAACCTATGTAGGGGAGAATCCTTCCTTGCTGTTTCCTAGCTCTGATGGTTTACTGTCAATCTTGGGTGTTCTAGGTTTTGCAGTTGCTTTGGAGGATGGCTCATTGCTTTCTTAAGGAAAGAATGAGGCTGGAGACTGTTACCACTGCTTTCAGTTTCCCCTGGAACACTGTCTTTGAGTCTAATCCAGGGAGAACAGAAGTTCTGTTTAGTGCATTGCATTTATTAGACCATATTCCTTGGATTGGCAATTGTATAAAGAATAAAGATTAAATAAGTTGATTAATAAAAAGAAAATGAACTAAAGCAAATAGAGTTGAAAGTGAAACATGTGAAAGAGTGAGTATTCTGAAGAAGCAAAGAAAAAAGCCTGCTGTCTGAATGGACTTATTTGAAGCTATTTACAAATGCCCTGTGTGACTGAAGTAATGAAAGTAATTTCTTCTTGGAAAGATATTTTAGGGCCTGATTTAGGGGGATGAAAACCTTAACACATTTTTTAGGTCAATTTGTATGTTGATACCTGTAGGCTTTTGGGCAGCCAGTTTGCAAAAGGGAGCAAACAAAGGCATGCACAAAGGCATACTCATAGTGTTCCCAGCATCACTGCCCTGAGGAAGGTATGGAGGAACAGCCGATTAGCACAGTTGGGTCAGCCCTGACCTTGAGAGCCCACACAGTTACTCAGCTGCTCTGGGACTAGTACCCAGTCTTATTGCACAGCTAACTTAAACTCTGTTTGGAGCAAGATTAGAAAATAAAGTTAATAAACTAAAGTGCTTCTGTTGATATTATCCTGTGATTCTATGAAAACTCTCAAGGGGATCATCAGACAGCACCTAAGATATTTCATGAGTCTAGTTTTGAAACATCAAGTTGTTTTTTTAATTAGCAGACTTAATTTCTTTTGAGAAGTTTTAGGTTTATAGAAAAATTGAGCAGAAAGTACAGAGAATTCCTCTACACTACCCACAGTTTGCTCTATTATTAATATCTTGCATTAATATGGTATATTTATTATAACTGATAAACTAATATTGATATATTGCCATTAATGAAAGTTTATAGTTTACATTAGGGTTCATTAATTGTGTTTCATAGATTTATGGGTTTTGATAATAACTGTATCCATCATTATAGTATAATACAGAATAGTTTTACCACTCCAAATATTTCCTATGCTCTACCTATACATCCTGACCCATCTCCCTAGTCCTCTCATAACTATTGATATTTTTACCATCTCCATAGTTTTGCTTTATCTAGAATGTTATATAATTGAGATCATATAGTATGCAGCCTTTCCAAATCAGCTTCTCTCATTTAGTAACCTGCCTTTAAATTTCTTTACATCTTTTTGTGGCTTGGTAGCTATTTATTTACATCTCTGAATAATAATCCATTGTACCACATTTTATTAATCTATTCACCTGTTGAAGGATATCTTGGTTGCTTCCAACTTTGGGCAAATATGAATAAAGCTTCTGTAAATATCCACTTGAAGGCTTTTGTGTGAACATAAGTTTCTTTTTCTTTTTTCTTTTTTAGTTTCACTGAGATAAAATTGACATATAACACTCTGGAAGTTTAATGATTACAGTATAATGACTTGCCTTATATATATTATGAAATGATTTCCACAATAAGCTTAGTTAACATCCATCATCTCATACAGATATTCATGTGTTTACCTAGGAGCATGACTCCTGAAATGTATGATAAAAACTACGTTAAGCTTTGTAAGTCAAAGTAACTGTAACATTTAAGTTTATTTTTAAAAATTTCCTCTTTAGTCACTTCTGTGTATCTCCTTATCCTTCTCTATATTTCCCATATTACCAGGGCTCTCCATATGCCTTCACCAGTATTGTTCAGTAGTACTGTACCCCAGATCCCTTTTCAAAAACACTTGCTGGGCTCACTTCTTTAGAGCTCTGATATTCAGGAAGACCAGTAGGTAATACCACTGAGTATTCAGGTACCACTTACTATTTATGATTAATTTTCATGTAAAATGTTCCTTTTAATCATAGCAAACCCACCAATAAAGGCTTATTTTCCCTAATTTGAAGTTGAAGAAACTGAGTTTTAGTCAAAATTCATAGAGTTAGTCAGTACTGGAGATGGACATAAAATTCTTCAACTATTTAAAATTTCTTCTGGAATAAGAAAGAATGAAAATAAAATAAACATACAAATAATCCAGCTAGTTCTCTCAACTCAAACTGGAAATATAATTGGCTAATGTGACTGATATGCTACTATTCCAGAAAATGCAACCATTTACAAAGTCATGTTTCTAATGCCATAGCCAAAAGGAACAACTAATGGTGGTTATTTTGCTCATTAGAGGATGCGTTAATGACCAAATTGGCCAAATATTGCAACCAGTCAGATAACATGGTTTTACTGCTCTTTAAGTAAAGCAAAGAAATAGTAATGATCCTTTCTGAAACCCGAATGAGTTGTTAAGGGAGATATGGTCTCTAAGGGGTGAACAGACTTTTCCAACATTATATAGAGTAGCTTACTAGCTTTAAAAGGGAAAATTTTATGAAGTTATGCACATAAAAATATTATAAAAAATTTAACTCATTTCTACTCCATTTATAATAAAGCAGATCCTGGAAGTAAAAACTAAAATTGAAGTCAATACTTGAAGTAGAAAAGGATTAGGGACCTTGGCATTATGCTTTAATTAGATGTATCCTATTAACATTCCCTGATCATTCTCTCTCTCTCTCTTTTTTTTTTTTTTTAATATCCCCAAATCCCCCAAGTGGCTTCTGGCCATTATGTAGCCTTCTGAACACATTCATGACATTGGTCTTGAATAATGCACTGTTTGGTAATGATGTGGTGGATTCTCTTACTTCTCTAAGCCTCCCTAGTCCAATGCTATCCCCAAGATATCAGTGAAATCAGAATATATAAATTTCTTTATTCAGCATCTGTATTAGTTTCTTAAAAGTTCTATAATAAAATACCATAAATTGGTGGCTTAAAGCAATATAAATTTATTGTCTCAGTTCTGGAGGTTAGAATCACAGTGTTGGCAGGTCCATGTTCCCTTCAAGCCTGTGGGGAGAATTCCTTCCTTGACACTTCCTAGCTTCCATGGTTTGCTGGCTATCTTTGGAGGACAGGTTTAAAAATGCATACTCAGAAGTGAAAAGAAAGAGAAATGGGATAAAAGTAATGGGGAAGGGTAATGAATATAAAAACAATAATTAACTTTTTAATGACTTATTTCTGAAATAGAAACAAAAATAGAACAGAAGAAAAATCAGATATTAAAAAAAAACTTTTGATCTGTGTTCCAAGTAAAATCATTGTAAAGAAACTAGTGCTAAAAGAAAACAGGCAACATCTTTTCAAACGAAAAGTGGAACACTGAGTTCTAACTGGACTGAAGGTGAGTCTAGTCTTAAAGCTTCCTAGTGAGTTCAGATAGTCTATATACTTCTTTAGTTGTGCCTTTTAAAAATATTTGTTTGCATGGGTGAGGCATTTCCAGGGGGTTGTAAAGACAAGGAGGTACAGTTATCCTTTCTGTTGGACAAAGTGGGTGTAACAGAAGCCAATGGAAGTCTCCCTGACCAACCATACTCTACAACATTGGAGGATGCTTACCACTCTCCCATGGAAACCCTATTAGAAAATACCCCAAGCTAATCAACCAGGAGTTGTATATATGTGTTCAGCAAAAAGTTGTTAGAGCTGTGTCATAGAATTTTCCAACATTTCAGCTCAAGCACACCCTTTTTCATTTTAGCATAACTTACTTTCTAAGAATCAGGAAATAAATTTTTGGTATCAAGACAAGTTAACAGCTCTACTGTTATGGTATAGTGGGATTCCAAATTCGTGGCATCAAGTTCCAGTGGGCTTCCCAAACTTTGATGTGACAGAGCTTTAGCTCAAAGGCACGAAGGCAAAAATGATTTTATTTTTATTATTATTTTTAATGTTCTTCAGCACCTAAGCAGTGGCAAATTGATGGTTGGGGCACTATGAACAGAGTTGCAACTCAGAGCAATATCTTTGTGGTACAAGTGAATCTCAGAGTTGAGAATGTAGTAAACATAAGGGATGATTCATGAATACGCATAAACACACTGAAAAATTCTGGAAACACTGAGGAGACAGGGATTCTGTGAAAGACTATAACAATTGTGAGCTTGGTGCAGTGCAATTATTAGTGGTAACAATAATGGTACCACATCCATAACCATAAGCTAATAAAATCTATTCTTAGGTCACATAAAATTAAAAGAATAACACCAACAATAAAAGAAATTTCTGGAAACATCTAAAAGATACATCAAGTCAGGATCCAGTTGCAGGAAACAAAATATTGAAGTTATGTTAGATGAAAAAAGGATTTCATACCAATTACTATTCAGCCTCTAGGTACAAGCTTTCTGAACAACACTGCTGAACTGGCCACACAGGGTTCTGGTACCGGTATCATAATTAGGAAGGGGAAGGACAGTCTACTGGTCACTACTTGAAGTCCTCTAAACGTCAAGAATATAGTGCTATAACTACAATGCAGGGATCAGACAGCTGCCCCAACTGCTGCTAAATACTCATACAGATGGCAACTGGATCTTGGAATCCTGCTACAAGGAAACCCAGTCTATGTGTATGCTTGAATATAGCAATAACCAAAACCTGCCTTGCTGCCACCATCTAAATATCATATGATTGCACCTGATTGGTGCAATGCAACTCAAATCAAGATTTCTAACTGCAAAGGGGTTAGGAAAATATAATTTGTATGTTTCTAGACTTGGCTACAGAGGAAGGTGCACTATAAGAAGGCTGTAGTAGGTTGTATCTACCTCCCAATACCCCTATATCAGGCTAAATATGTCATCAAAAAGGTAATAAGAATCAGGTTGGCTTTTATAAAACAAAATGTTAGTAAACAAGGGAGGTTTCCTGGTAGAATTTCAAGAGAAGAAGGTAATGACCCCAAAAGTATGCTTAGCTCATTTTCTTTTCTTTTATATAGACATTCAAGGATTTAGAAAAGATCACACTGTTCTAAAAAAATTGCTAAAAGACTAATTTTAGTCAAACGAAAGATAAATTGAAACAAGAATCTCAAGAAAGGAAAATTTTGGCTCATGTAAGGATTTATGGATTATTTATGATTACCTGTTAATAGCAATCCAATCCCAAGGATCTAGTCAGATCATCTGTTGTCAGGTGAATTCTGAAGCCTAGGGTGGAATTTGGACCTATTTTTCCTTCAACTATTTTTGTTTCTGCTTCTTCTTATTTGATAATAGTAGAGAAAATCTTTTATCTCTGTTATTGCCATAATATAGATGGGAAGCACGTAAAAGCACTGACTGTGATTCTCTGCTTGCCCCTTGTCAACAACATCTAAACTATTTTAAAAATCAGGCAGTTGGGTACAGTGCTTTTGCTTCTATCCACAAAAGCAGAAAAGAGATATCATTTTCAATGCCAAGGGATTTCAATCATGTTTTTCCTGGACCTTTAAAGCTCTTCTTGAAAGACCCGAGCCTTTGTGGGCTAAATTGAAAAAGATTAATTAGCCAGCTATGGCAGATCTTATCTGTCATCAAGTCTCTTTCTTTATATTTTCTCTCCTATCTGAATATTTGCCTAAAAATCAGTGTCTCTAGTATCCTCAGCATCATTCTCAGCAAAACAACACACACAAAAAATAGTAATATATTTATAAAGGTATTAGGGATGGGTAATTATTCTTTTTCTATATCCACTAAGGTGTCTATGATGAGATTATTTTTTATGATAATTAATTGAATTTTAAAAAGCACCATACCATTTTACTAGGATGCCAATTTCATTCTTTATATCTCTCCATCTAAATTATTACATGGATATCTACACACATTTACATATTAAGGCTGGTTATGAATATTAGAATAATATTGGGAGAATAGACATGTGTGCTTTTCTGTATTTTTAATTGTTTCAATAGATATACATTACCTTTTTAATCATAGCAATATCTTTGAAAGCCTGCTGTCACTATTCTATAATTAAGCTTTGATGAAAGCCTTGGGTCGGAACAAACCAGGAGGACCCCTAACATCAGAGTTTGTTTAATTGCTGAATTAGTTAGTAGACCTCTGATTTTTAGCTTCGCAGGGCTTACCCCTTGGCATTAAATATAAAAATAACATTTCCAGAAAATAAAGTATGAAAACCATTTGTTTAACCAATTTGCATTTCTTTTCTTTTTTGCTTGAGGTCAAAGGACCTGGTGATTCAATTTCAACCTTTATATTCAGTCAACTGTATTTTAATTTGAATCTGGATGATACTGCTACGGTTCATATAGAAAGCAGTGAATTCAGGACTTCAAATGCTTGTTTTTGTTGCCAGAATTTTAATGAGAAATAAAGCCAAACAGATTCTATGCAGATTTATTAAATGTAACTGCTACACACATACCCATACATACATATACAGATGTTCCCCTACTTATGATGAGGTTATATCTGATAAACCCATTGTAAATTGAAAATGCACTTAACAAACCTAACCTACTAAACATCATGGCTTAGCCTAGAGCACCTTAAATGTGCTCAGAACACTTACATTAGCCTATAGTGGAGCAATTATCTTGAGTTCCATCTCAAGAGTGATTGCCTGCCTTCCTCTTTTTACCACCAGAAGCAGGAGGCACAGATTGTCATTTTATAGATGTGATGGAACGTGAATACACAAAACACAATATCCAAAACATGCTGGCAAACAGTACACTGTAGAGTATCAGTTGTTTGCTCTTGTGATTGCATGTCTGCTGTTGTGATCACATGTCTGACAGGGATCTGAGGCTCCCTGTTGCTGCCCAGCATCAGAAGGGAGTATTTTACTGCATGTTGCTAGACCTGGAAAGGATCAAGTTCAAAGTATCATTTCTAGAAAGGCATTTTGCTTTTGCACTATCATAGAGTCAAAAAATTGTAAATCAAATCATCATTAGTGAGGTACCATCTGTATAAATAATCATGTATAATATAAATATATAATGTTTAAAAAGTTATTACTAAAAGGAGTAGTGGAATTATTTGGTGACATAGTCATTGTATATGTGCATATACATAACTTGTAAAAACTTTAGGAAAATCAAGTAATCATAAAATACTTTAATTTTCATAATATTTGTGTTAAGTTTGGTATCTATTCTTTCATTTTCTTTGGTTACATTTTTCCCAACAAAGATACACAAAATGTGCAATGAGTGAATTTGCTTCAGCCCTCTCACACTTTCCTGTAAATTGCTCTTTATTACCTACTCCTAACATATTATAGGGAGTCTCTTCCATATCTACTCTCTCAAAACCTGCTCTTTACTATCTGAAATGTTCGAAATTATCTGGTAACTTAATTTCTACTAAAGTATAGATGACTTAAAAGAGCATTTATAAATTGCCTGACACACTTGAAATTTAAGAGTAGTTTATATAGCTTAATAGAAAAGAACAATATCAATAATAAAAGGGTATAGATTAAAAAGTTCTAAGTTTATAGTTTAATGTTTCACTCATTAACTTTTTGATTTTGAGTAAGTCACTTAAGCTTTCTGAGCTTTAGTTCCTTCTTTCAACAAATGATAATACAACTTACCTGGTAGAGCTATTATGACCAATAAAAATCCATAAGATTTTTCACAGAGCCTGTCATATAACACTTACTTGAAAACCACTCACAATCAAGTCACTGAACTCACAAGACTATAGTTCTAAGGATAAAATTTCCCATGTTACTTGTAACCAGAAGAGAAGAATGTTTTGTACTTTTTAATCTGATGAGAATGATTGACTGCAAGAATTGGCTGGTAAGAGTAAATAACCTTTGGGAGGGTCTTCTACACTTTGTTCTATAACTCTATATTTATGTCATTTATGTGATCTAACAACCTTGTTTAGTTCCGCAATCTTTTACTGTTCATGCTTATTTATGCCCTAAAATTATTTCTCATGGGGAAGACAAAACCATGGGATGGGAGGACAGTGTAATAGCATTACCAAAGGTTGTTTATGGATAACTACCCAGTTTAGTTATTCCCGTGCTTGGTAATCTCTACAGTGCATTATTCTGACCAGCGTCGATGTTTGGGTGCTGCAGAACATTGCTGATGAACACACTTCCTGAGCCTCCTTGTTGTTGAACTCAGCCAGAAAGCTGCACATGATTCTAAACAGATGTTTCTGTTGGTTAGGCCAACGAAGTTTATAGAGTGTATGTTTATCTTTCAAAAGAGAATGTGGAGAGTTCATACAGTTTTGAGATCCAATCTTTCTGGAGGTTGGGCTGCCTAGTAAGGCTGGAACAGAAACTGGATGAGCACATGAAGTCATTTGGAGGCTGTCAGAAAAGACAGTCCATTACTACTTGGTAGAAAAGAAATAGAACACATGGAAATTGAATTGACTAAAAAACAGTTGATATTTTGAAAGATGGAGCCTGAACAATAGTTTTTTTTCATTTTAATACATTTAATACTTCTTCAGGATAACTTATCCTTAGGAAAAATGCACCTCATTTCAACTTAGTAGATATAAAATAAGCACAAAGAGTCAAAATTTCCTACATATATTTCTTATGATTAGAATAAAACTACTTGAGGAGAAAAACATCAAGGAAATGAAAATTTCATATATCATTTATGTGAGTCATCTCTGATTTAAAGTGTTGGCCCCAGGAAAAGAAGACCGCAATTGTTCAACTAAGCATTTGTTTGCTAAAAGTGTAGGAAAAAAAGACAGATATGAAAGTAGTCAGTTATAAGGCTGTGCTATGAAACATATATAATCTCTACCTTGGAACATTTGTCTTTTTGGCACCAAACATCAGCTCTTCTTCCTATTTCAAAAGTAAGTGGGAGACTTGTTCTTCATTATAAAGACTAAAAAGAGTAGATAGTACTCTGAATCCTCTCAGTGACGATTATAGGTATATCACCCAAGTATGATTAAAAACCAAGGCTAGCATCATAGGTGTGTGACCTGTGCTTAGACGCATCCAGCACTTAATTTAAGGTGCAGCTATTTCTGTCTTGAAATTATTAATCATTTTTGGATAAGGGACCCCTCATTTTCATCTTGCACTGGGCCTCACAAATTATACCGCTAGTTCTTCTAAGAGCATTTTTTATGCAACCTGAGAGAGTGAAACAAAGTCACATGGGGAGTTGGAAAAGGCTGAGGGTACCTGAGAAGAAGCTGAAGGTTCAGGGTATACTGACTGATAAGTGTCAAAATATGATGGAGCCCAGAAGTACCAGAAATGTTCATGGATGATAATGGCAAGTGTCAAAAGAAAAAAAATATTCTAACATAATCATCCCAGAGCAGGTTTTTAATTGTGCATTGGCTGCCTAGCAGCAACACATATTTTTACTCTTACTATGATTATATGGGCTACTATAGTAGTCTCCTAGAGCTGCTATAACAAATACCTACACACTAATGGCTTAAACAACAGAAATGTATTATATTCTAGTTCTGGAGGCTAGAAGTATGAAATCAAGGTGTCATAGCATTAGATCCTTCTAAAAGCTCTGAAGGAGAATTTCTCCCAGGTGTCTTTCCTTGGCCTCTGACTGTTGTTAGGAATCTTGGAGTTCCTTAGGAGATGTGTTACTTTATTCTCTCTTTCAATCTTCACAGTATATCATGTTCTTCCCTGTGGATACACATCTCTGTGTCCAAATTCTATTATAAGGACACAAGTCATATGGGATTTCCACCCTAATCAATTATGATCTCATCTTAACTTGATTACATCTGCAAATACTTTATTTTAAAATAAGATCACATTTACCAGTTCTGGGTAAACATAAATTTTTGTCAGACAATATTCAACCCAGAACAGCTACTAATATCCTCTAAATACATTTTCTCTACTTAACTGATTCAGAATATTGTTCTATTATTTTCAAATATGAACCATGAAAAGTATGGGCATTCTCTATGGACTTGGATTGGTTAAGGAAAAAAAAGTATTCTTAGACAAGTTATGTATGAACTGTGTCTTGAATAATAAGTATGAATAAACTAAAAGGGATTAGAGTAAGGAATGACACTCCATGATGACATAAAAGCAACTGAGGCTGAAAGATAGCAATATGTTTTTCTACATCTTCAAGTAATTAATATGCTTAAAGGATAGGGAAGCTGGTGGTCAATATAAGGGATTTGGTAAACAAGGAACTAAAGAGACTTAAGGTGATTAGACAAGAAGAGAATAAGCATCTTTGAACTTGATCCATAGACAATGAGAGCCATCTGATGGTTTTTACATGAAAGTGAAATGAATATATTTGTGTTTTGGAAAGATCCTTCAGGCATTAGTAAAGAAATTGTTGTGGAGGGTGATTGGAAGAGGTGAGATTAATAGAAAGAGTGATGCTGTCCAGGAGACGATATGAATTAAAGCCATGGCTACGGCAATGACAACATGGAGATTCATTATGTCTAGAATGTATGGTACTGAAAACATGTAGATGTAGAAGCAAGAGGGAGAAAATAGGAATGACCTCAAGGATGGATGATGATGTCCTTGTTCTCTGATCTTTAACTAGCTGTTAAATTAACCATTTCTCAACCATTGGAAAATTAACCTCTTCTCAAGTTGACTCAATTGATAGTTTGGGTCAGAAAAGGATTTGCAGTGTCTGTAGAAGGAGGTGTCCTATAAATTGCAGGCTGTTTAGCAGCATCTCTGGATCTATCCATTATATACCATCAGTATGCTTCTATCTTGAATGTCTCTAGATACTGTAAATATCTCTTGCAGGGCATGGTATAAAATTATTGGGAACCACTGCATTCATAGATGGTATGGTAGAAAGATATAAGTTCCCTTTTATACTTGAAGTTTGTCATGCCTTATAGGGCATCTAATTGGAGATCTTTAATGTAACTAGAAGTAGGAATCTGGAGCTCACTTGAAAGCTATGGAATGTATAGGAGGTATACCCTGAAAGTATCAGCCATGCAAACTGTTTTAATTATATTAACATTGGCTCTATACTTCTGTGACAGACCTAGGGATTTGAAAATGTTAAGTGTACATGTGATAACTGAGGCTTGGGTAAAGGCAAGTGGCACACATAGAGTTTAAAAAGAAAGCCCTAAATCAGTCACCTAGAATTCCCAACATTTGGAGCTGATGTAAATTGAAGATATTGAGCTTGTCAAAATGGACCAAGAAGGACAGTCTGAGAGTCTTCTTTCTCTTCTTTACTCGGTGCCTTTTAACAAGTTATGCTTATGTAACCCTTGTAATGATCATTATTAAACTACAAAGAAAAAACAGTAAAGAAATGGTTTAGGGACCCAAAGCCAAGATTGTACCGTTTGGTCAATGGCTGTAGACAAGGGATAATATCTTGTACGTAACTTACAAGTTAAAAATAATTTTTGCTATCTTCATCCCAGAAAGGTATTAGGAGAAAAGTTATGACTCTATCTTTAAATTTTTGGTAGTGTATTTTATGTCTGGAAAGACCCTATGTAATGCTACAAAAATTTTAAATGCTTAAGAGTATTTAACATTCTAATCTTTTTTTAAATAAATAATTTTTAAACATTGAAATCTCCTAGAATAATGAACTACCAGGTAACAGACCCAAACAAAACTATGCTTTAGAAACTAAGACCACTAATTGGCTTTATAAAAATTAACCTTTAAGCAACATTGTGAGTAAAAAGTCCCACTTCTCACTGACTGAGTTTTTTATTATTCTTTTAAAATAGCAAAATCATACATGAATATGTTATTGTTGTAAAAGATTCAAACCACAGAAATATTTAGAAAAAAACAAACGGGAAGGTTTCCCTTCTTCCATCTCCCACTCCTCCTGAGCCCCTACCCCTCTTCCCCAGATGTAACAATTCTCAACTGCTTGGTGTTCTTCCATCTAGTTTTTTGTTCTAGACACTGAAGCACAAAACAGTGATTGTGAAACATTATTCTGCAACTTGCTTTTTTCCCTTTCCATATCTCAGAGGTATGGAAGAACCTTTAGCACCATATAAACACAGAAGCTTTTCTTTCAATAATGAGGAAGTGAACAAATATAAATCAATGCAATGTTTATCACAGAGGATGACAATGCTTTCACTACTGATAATTCAGCTAGCTGACATCTTTGGAACCCATCTGTGGGATCAATTTGGTAAAAAACATGCCGAATTTTAGAGTCTAAATATTTAGTTTTGATAACTGCAGAGGCAAAATACTGTCCTTCCCACAGCAACAAGAGTCTAGAAGAGGGATGGTATTCCATTTTGCTAAAATTATCTCTTCATTGTTGATCAGACATGTTTAGAGGTAACATGATGGAATTGTCTGAAAAGAAGATCCAGGATGCAAGGTGAAATAATCACTTTCTTTGTAGCAAAAGATACTTAGCTAATATATTTTTTAAATATTTTATTTATTATTTTCAGAGAGAAGGGCAGGAAGAGAGGAAGAAAGGGAGAGAAGTATCAATGTATGGTTGCTTTTCACCTGCTTCCAGCTACAGACCTGGCTGGAAACCTGGCTTGTGACCTGGTTTGCAACTTGGTTTTGTGCCCTGACTGGGAAATCAAACCAGTGACCCCTGGGTTCTCAGGCCCAAGCCAATCCACTGAGCCACACCAACCAGGGCCCAGTATTTTTTAATTCTCATTATTTCCGTGCCTTTCCCTCATGAGGAAACGCCTGGGAATATTTCCTGATGAGGAATTAACTTGGCTGAGGAGGAGATGGCAGCATTGACCTGCCAATTTCATTTGCTCTATAATTCCAATTTCAACTTTTATGTGACAGATGATGCAAAGAAGAGTATCTGCAATGAAGCAACTCTAGTAATCCTACAGGATACTTTCTCTAAGGATGTTAAACTTAAGCCTGATATTTTTCACTGCTGATTTTCTTCTCCAAGCAAATGCTGTCCTGATATTGCTCATCATCTTGATCTGAGTGTGGAGTTTTTTTCATATCATCAGAGAAAATTGCTCTATTTATTCCACGTAGAGTGATTCTTTTCTAAATGAGAATAACAAAGTCTATTGTATTCCTCACTGTCATTTATCAGATAAATCCCCTCAACAAATTTGCTGGTTCTTTCTGAATAAACCTGTCTCTGTTATCATTTCCATTTTATTGCTAGTGAGGGCTTTCATCTGGAGCCTATTACTCACCCCCCTGGACATTTAGTTCTTCCTTCTCAGTGAAATCAGTTGCTCTCAGTTCTTCGTCACCAAGTCAGTGCTAAATACATACACTATTAACAGGAAGGGGTCTGGTCTAGCTGATGATTAAAAAGTCATGGGTTAGGGTCCAGTTCCAGGCCCCTCTTCCAAATATGTGGCTTTTGGGCAAGCTACTTGTCAGCTTGAATTTCTTCATCTGTAAAAATGGGGCAGAATGTTATCTGTACTACTTACATTGCCATGATTGTTTTGAGGATAAAAAAGGGAAAGGTCTACATACCAATCTTTGTAAACCATAACACATTACTCAAAAATAAATTATGTAGGCATCAGACACAGTTTAGGTCCTCAGGAAACATTTTTTAAATGTTAGTTGAATCAATAGCTTCCACTCGTTTACTTCTACCTTGGGCTTCACAGAGTAAGAGAGACAAGAGCTGGGATGAACTTTGTGGCTTATCACTTTATTCCTGCCCCCTTTCCCCAACTTCACCCATCTCAGAAGCCAGTGAAAACATACAGGTGGGCTTCCAATGACTATGTCCGAACTGGTGATTCTAGGCAATGCTGGTTGGTCCATAGGGTAGACACCTAAGCTGAGCTAACTATGTCTCTCCTCTGGGAGTTTGTTCTTTGATAAGGGAGACAAACTTTCCATGCTACTGAGGTAGGATTAATTAATGACTGCCCCAGAGAGAAGCCTCTTGGATCACTGCTGCTAACACTCTTAAGCTTTACCTTGGCTCCTTTTCTTCCTATGTCCAGTTGTTAAGCACTCCATAGGATGATCTGAGATAAATAGATAAAAAATGAGTATCACCTGTTTTATAGACTTGTATAGTATGCTTATACAACAGTGGCTGAGACTCAGTAAGCATTCTATAAGTATTAGTTATTATTATTACATTACTTTGAACAAAACCTAGTGTAGTAAATATTTAGTAATGTTAGGTTTTTAATGAATTGCTTTTCTCTAGCTTTACTGATAAATGACATATAACATCGAATAAGTTTAAGATGTACCAAGTGTTGATTTGATACACTTATATATTTCAAAATACCATCATAGCATCAACTAACTAACCCCTGCATCACATCACATAATTACCTTTTTTTTTTTTTTTTATGGTAAGAACACCTAAAATTTACTCTCTTAACTTTTAAGTATGTAATTCAGTACTGTTAGTTATAGTCACCATACTGTGTCTTAGACCTACAAAGGCTATTCATCTTGTAATCTTGTAATTGGATGTCTGTACTCTTTAATTAATATCTAACCTCCCCCGCCCCCCCAACTTCCCAGCCCCTGGTAATCACCACAGTAATCTCAATTTTTATAAGTTAAGTTTTTATTTTCTATATAGTATTCCACATATAAGTGAGATTATCCAGTATTTGTCTTTCTCTGTCTGACTCATTTCACTTAACATAATACCGTCATGTTTTATCCATATTGTTACAAAGAGCAGGATGCTTTTCTTTGTCATGGCTGAATAATATGTTGATACTATTTGTTATGTATTCATCCATTGACAGACATTTAGATTGTTTCCATATCTTGGCAACTGTGAATAACATTGCAGTGCAGATATATCTTCGCAATACTGATCTTATTTCCTTTGGATATATACCCAGTGGGATTCCTGGATGATATAATTATTGTATTTTTAATTTTTTGAGGACTCTTCCTACAGTTTTCCATAGTGGCCTCACCAGTTTACATTCCAATGAACAGTGCAAGTTTTGCATTACTTTTACATCCTCAAAAAATTTATCTCTTGTCTTTTTTATCACAGTCATTCTAACAGGTGTGAGATGATGTCTCATTGTGGTTTTTATCTGCATTTCCCTGATAGTTCCTCAAGTTAAATAACTATTCATGTACTTATTGGTCATTGAATGTCTTCTTTGGAAAAATATTTATTCAGTTACTCCTTTTTTCTTTTTTGTGCTATTGTTTTGTTTTCCTATTCTGGGTGTTCACTTTTTTAAGATAAATATTTCACAAGTATTTTCTCTCCTTCCATAGATTGCCTTTTCATTTTTTGATGGTTTCCTTTGCTATGCAAAAACTTTTTAGTTTGTCTTTGCCCAGTGACTTAATTGATCGGAGTATCATTCCATACACCAAAAAGCTGCAGGTTTGGTCCAAGATCAAGGCACATACCTTATTGCAGGTTTGATCCCTAGCTGGGTCTCATACAGGAGACGGTAGATTGATGTTTCTCTTTCACAACAATGTTTCTCTCTCTCTTTCTCTCTCTCTCTTGTTCCCTTCCTCTCTCACTAAAATCAATAAAGATATCATTAAATGAAGATTTTAAAAACTTTTTAATTCAATGTAGTCCCATTTGTTTAATTTTTCTTTTGTTACCCTTGTCCAAGTAAATATATTAGAAAAAAATATTGCTACATAAAATGTACAAGATTTTACTATCTAAGTTTTCTTCTACAATTCTTATGGTTTCAAGTCAAATATTTGTCTTTAATTCATTTTGAGTTTATTCTTGTATATGGTGTAAGAAAGTGATATAGTTGCACTTTTTTGCATGTATCTCTCCAATATTCCCAACACCATTTATTGAATAGACTATCTTTGCCCCATATAATGTTTTTGCCTCTTTTGTCAAATATTAACTGATTAGAAAGACATTAGTTCATTTTTTTGAACTATATTCTGTTCCATTGATCTCTACGTCTGTTTTAATGTCAGTAAAATGCTGTTTTGATTACTATGGCTTTATAATGTAGTTTGATGTTAGGTAGTATGAATCCTCCAACTTTGTTTTTCTTTCTTAAGATTGCTATTGCTGTTTGGGATCTTTTATGGTTCCATAAAATTTTTTGGAATAGTTGTTCTAGTCTGTGAAATATGGCATTGATATCTTGATAAGAATTGAGTTGAATCTATAGATTGCTTTGGGTAGTATGAACAATTTAATGATGCTAATTCTTCCTATCTGTGAACACGGTATATTCTTCCACTTATTTGTATTATTTTTCAGTTTCTTTCTCAGTGTCTTGTAATTTTTTAAGTACAGGTCTTTTATCTTATTGGTTAAATTTATTGCTAGGTATTTTATTCTTTTTGAAGCAATTGTGAGTGGGATTGCTTTCTTAGTTTTCTAGTTCATTAGTTTTCTGGTGTTCATTATTAGTGTATAAAAATGCAACTAACTTATGGATATTTATTTTGTATTCTACTATTTTACTGATTCTTTTTACCATTTCAAATAGTTTTGGGGTGAGGGTTTTCTATGTACAGTATTATATCAACTGCAAATAATGACTTATACTTATTTCTTTCATTTTAGTTCAATTTATTTTTTCTCCTTGTCTAAATGCTGTGGCTAAGACTTCCAGTACTATGTTGAATAAGAGTGGAGCAAAAAACTTTGGTACATTTATACAATGGAATACTACACAGCAGAAAAAAAAAGAAGGAACTCCTAACCTTTGCAACAACATGGATAAAACTAGATAGTATTATGCTTAGTGAAATAGGCCAGTCAGTGAAAGACAAATACCATATGATCTCACCCATTTCAGGACAATACTGAACAAAACAAATAAAAAGCAAAACAGAACCAGATACATAAATACAATGAATAGATCTCCAGTGGGCAGAGGGGAGGGGGGAGAAGAGAGGGAAGAGAAGGAGGGAAAGAAAGGGAGCTGTTTAGTCAAGGAACTAGTATGGAAGAACCATGGACATGGACAACAAGTGGGATTGACTTTGGGGGGAGTGGGTGGGTGGGGAAGGGGACAGAGGGAAGGAAAAAGGGGATGGATATAATAAAACAATAAAATTAAATTAAAAAAAAAAAGAGTGGAGAAAGCAGACATCCCTGATTGTTCTTAAAGTTGAGGAAAACACTTGTAGTTTTTGCTAATTGAATATGATATTGGCTGTGGGTTTGTCATAAATGGCCTTTATTATGTTGAGGCATGTTCCCTCTATTTTCACTTTGCTGAGAGTTTTTATCGTAAATGGATGCTGGATTTTACCAAATGCTTTTCTGCATCTATTGATATGATCATGTGTTTTTTATTCTTCATTTTGTTTATATGGTGTATTACATTTATTGATTTGCAGATATTACACCAAACTTGCATCCTTGGAATAAATTCTACTTGATCATGGTGTATAATCATTTTAATGGATTACTTGATTCTATCGGCTAATATTTTGTTGAGGATTTTAGCATTTATGTTTATAAGGGATACTGACCTAACATTTTCTTTCTTTGTAGTGTCTTTATCTGATTTTGGAATTAACATAATGTTGGCCTTGTAAAATGAGTTTTGGAGTCTTTCCTTCTCTTGAGTTTTTTTTTTTTTTTTTTGGAGAAGGACAGATGTCAGTTCTTCTTTGAATGTTTGGTCAAATTCCCCTGTAAAACTATCTGGTTCAGGACTTTCATTTAATGAAAGGTTTATTTTTATTTTTATTTTATTACTGCTTCAATTTCATTAGTTGTCATCTGTCTATTCAGAATCTCTGATTCTTTCTGGTTCAGTTATGGAAGATTATTTATTTCTAGAAATTTATCCATTTCTTCTAGATTGTCCAATTAGTTGGCATTTTTGTAATTTATTGGTGTATGTTCATAGTATTTTCTTATAATCCTTTGTATTTCTTTGATGTTTGTTGTCACTTCTCTTTCATTTCTGATTTTATTTCTGTAGGTCCTCTTTTTAAAATTTTTGGATGGGTCTTGTTAAGGGTTTGTCAATATTATTTATCAAGTTTTCATTGGTCTTTTGTATTGTTTTTTAGACTATTTTATTTCTTCTCTGATTTTGATTTCCTTTCTTCTAGTCACTTTGGGCTTTGTTGGTTCTTTTTCAAGTTTTTTTTTAGGTGTAAAGTTAGATTGTTTAGTCAAGCTTTTTCATGTATCTTGAAGTAGGGTTGTATTGCTATGAATTTTTCTCTTAGTACTGCTTTTGCTGTGTCCCACAGATTTTAGGTTATTGTGTTCTCATTTTTATGTGTTTAAAGGTACCTTTTGATTTTCTCTTAATCTTATTGTTAACCCATTCATTGTTTAATAGTCTATTTAGCTTCCACATATTTATGATTTTTCATTTTTTTCTTGTGATTGATTTCTAGTTTCACACTAGTGCTCAAAAAGAATGTATATTCTGCTGCATTGGGATGCAATACTCTGTAGATATTTAAATCTGTCTGATCTAGTTTAAGCTCACTGTTTCCTTGTCAATTTTCTGTCTTCAAGACCTCTATCCATTGATATCAATGGGGTGTTAAAATCCTCTATGATAACTGTATTCCTATTAGTCTCTCTGAAAATATCATTTAAATTTATTCAGTCCAGCTTAAGCTCACTTGTTTCCTTGTTAATTTTCTGTCCTAAAGATCTATCCATTTTTGTCAATGGGGTGTTAAAATTCCCTATCATGACTATATTACTTGTATTACTGTCAATCTCTCTCATTACATACATCACGTTTTGCTTTACATGTTTAGGTGCTCCTAATTTGGGTGCAGAAATGTTTACAGGAGTGACACGCTTTTGTTTAATTGCTCCCTTTATCATTATGTAGTGCACTTCTTTGTCTCTTACTATGGACTTTGTTTTAAAGTCTGTTTTGTCAGATATAAGTATCATATTTGCTTTTTTGTTGTTTCCTTTTGCATGAAATATATTTTTCTATCTCTTTACTTTTGATCTGTGTGTATCTTTCATTCTGAAATAAGTCTCTTTTAGACTGCATAAATGTGGGTCTTGTTTTCTTTTCCATTGAGTTACCTTATGTCCTTTTTTTGGAGCATTTAAGTTATTTTCTCTTGAAGTGATTATTGATAAGTGCATATTTATTACCACTTTTTCTAACTACATTTCTTCTCCTTTCTCTTCCTCTCCTTCTCCTCCTTCTCCTTCCTCTTCTTCTTCTACTCTTCCTTCTCCTTCTTCTTTTACAGGCCCTTAACAGTTTTTGCAATATGGATTTGGTGATAATAAACTTCTTTAGCTTTTTCTTGTGTGAGAAGCTCTTTATTTCTCCTTCACTTTCAAATCATCACCTTGCCAGGTAAAATAGTCTTGGTTGTAGGTTCTTGCTGTTCATCACTTTGAATATTTCATGCCAATCTCTTCTGACCTGAAATGTATCTGTTGAGAAATTAGCTGACAGTTTTGGGGGAGCTCCCTTCTGGATAATAACTATCCTTTTCTTGCAGCTTTTGGGGTTCTCTCCTTGTCTTTAACCCTTGCCAGTTTATGCTATGTCTTGATGTGGGCCTTTTTGGGTCCATCTTGTTTTGAGACTCATTGTGTGTCCTAGAGTTGTGTGTTTTACCTTCACCAGGTTAGAGAATTTGTCAGTCATTGTTTCATCTAGGTTTTCAGTTCCTTTTTCCCTCTCTTCTCCTTATAGTATCCCTAAGATGGGGGTGCTGTTACACTTTGTGTTGCCCCAAGTGTTCTTTAAACTGTCCCAATTTTTAAAATTCTGTTTTCTTTTAGTTGCTCTGATTGGTGTGCTTTTTCCCTACCTTGACTTCCAAATCACTAATTTGATCCTTTGCTTCATCTAACCCACTGTTCAGTCTTTCCAGTTTATTCTTTATTTCAGATATCATACTCTTTATTTTTGACTGGTCCTATATGACCATTAGCTTGAACTCCCTATTGGGAAAATTACTTATTTCCTTTCCAGTAAGGTTGTTCTCTGGGGAGGATGTCATTAGCTCCTAGATGTGTGTCAAATTAGAAATTTTACTCTCAGCAGCTTTTAATGTATGCAAGTAGACATATTCAGGGATAGACTGGGAAGCAGTTGTATTTTGTCTGCTCCCTCTGAGGTGACCCCTGAGGATGAGGTAGCCACAGCCAGTGCTTTAGAATCTATTAAGAACTGTTTGATTGTATCTTATATTTTGGGTCTGTTGGACATAGGTCCCTTAGCTTTCAGAGCTAGATAATTTGGAGACCTATTTCTTAGAGTCTTAAAAGTTGGGATGCTTAATATGGGATCCAGACCCTTCATTTCTCAGGGAAAAGTAAGGCTCTCCCTGATTGTAGGTTGCTGTGCCAGAGTGGGGTTTATGGTAAGAGCATATCACAATCTTTCCTATCCATTTCTATGTGGGTATTTTCTTATTTACCTGATACATAGGAGGGAGTCAGCTAGTTTCTGAATTTCTTTCAGAGGTAATTGCTCAGTATGTACCTGTACATTCATTGTGTTCATGGGAAGGAGGGAAGTTCAGGAGCCTTCTATGTCTCCATCTTGGGCCAGATTCACAAACCTAATGTTCATTATTATTAGTGGTACTCAACTTAAAAACCTGGTTTAAGGAACAAAGTAATTGATTAATAGATATAATTTACTTCATGTAGTTCCAAGCATGTTGAAAGTGCTTAATAATTATTTGCTCTTATTTGTATTATATGAATCTCATACATGATAAAGTATATGTATTGTATTGTGGCAAGCTTTTTTTTTTTTAACACAATATATTTCAAATATTTATACCTTTGTGTATGCAGAATGACTTAATTTTCTTAAAACTACTGAAAGTTAGGGGGCTTAATATTTTAAAGCTTCCCTTAAGTTTTCATATAGTATGCTGCCTTGGGCATGTATTTGGCTTTCTTTACAGAACAGAGAGATTTAGTATTGCAGTAGCTGGATCATAAGGCATGTTTAATGTTAATAAATTATGAAAAATTGCCCATTAAAGTAGCTATACTATTACCCATTATGGCTACATATTGTTACACCTTTTTACCAACATGTCATGTTACCAAATTTTGAAATATTTGCCAGTAAGTTGTTATGAGCTCATTACTTTAACTTACATTTTCTTGGTTACTACTGAAAAATATTTTTATATGTTTATTGGCTATTTGAATTTCCTCCTTTGTAAATTGCTCTTTTACTACTTGTTAATTTAGCATCTGATTTGGAAAGTATGTATGTTTTCCTCCTGGGCATAATGTAGGATATTTTGAGGAAAAGAAAATGTTACTGTCTTCTTTTGACCCCCAATTTTTGGGTATAGAAGAATGAGAATGAATTCTTTTGAAATAACATTTCAAATTAGAATTATAATGAACTCTTAATTATAAATGATAAACAATGCTATTCAAAGTGGCATCAGCAGCATCAGACTCACTGAGGAGTTTTCAGAAAAGAGTATTCTCTGGCCCTTTAGAGACTACTTAATCTTAAGCTCTAGGGGAAGGGCCAAACAAGCTGTGTCACAGTTTAATAAGCCCCCAGATGACTGAGAAGCACTAACATAGGCCATTTGAAGAAGAAAAATATCAGTCAATGACCCTAAAACTCAATTAATATTATGTTTATACTTGCTTTATATTACTTAGTAGAATTAATATTTTAGCATTTTATCAGTACACCCAACAACTTGTGTGAGTCTCAAGGGAATCATGTGGAGTGAAAAAGTTGTTTTCACACATACTATATGATTTCATTTATATAACATTTTTTAAATGACAAAATTATAGAGAAGGAGAATAGATTAGTGGTTGCCAGGAATTAGTGAAGGTGGAGACTGATGAAAGTGGGCATGATAATAGAAAGACATAGCCAGGAATCTTCATGCTGATGGAAATCTTCTGTATCCTTAACAAACTTACACTATGAAAGAATTGCATAGAACTGAATACACACAAACACAATTGAGTGCAAATAAAACTGAGGAAATCTAAATAAGATTAGTAGATTGCATTTATGTCAATGTTCTGGCTGTGGTACTATTTTGTAGTTTTACAAGATGTTATCTGGGGAAAATAGGGTCAAGGATACAAAGGACACCTTTGTATTTATAACTAGAAGTGAATCTACAATTGTAGCAGAATAAAAAGTTTAATTGTAAAACAATAACAAAAATTTTATGAGGTTTAACTGTCATCAATTTGTCTAGAAAAATGGGAAATTGTCATTTTCATTTTCACTCTGAATTTGGCAAAATGTTGCCATTCTCAAATTCATATATTTAATTTTCCTATAAAAATTTAATGAAAAGAATACCAGTTAAAAAACATCTCTAATGTTTTGATCTTATATTAACTATTCTTGCATAATAAGAATAAGAAAGCTATTGTAACTAACCAATTTTTACTCTTGTGGTTGGGTTCATTTTTATCTGAATGAGATTTAAAAACAACTGAAACACATTAAAGTGAGAATTCTGCAGAACAGACATAGAAAGGATCATGAAAACTCCTTAATACAGATGGGATTGCATTTTCAAGTCATTGCAAAATAAAGTTGATCAATAATCTCAAACACCTAAACACTTGTACTGCTAATTAATGATTCCAGAGGAAAGGCATTCATGGGTTTTCGGTAAATTACTGCAATTTGCATGTTGCACCATTTCCCATATAATCAACCTAAAATAGTCCAGACTTACCAGTTTTATTTTTTTCTTTTCAGTGATCAACTGGAGGCTCTTATATTGTACCAATAAGAAACCATTTGTTTTGTTCCCTTCCTAGAACTTTAATATTCTGAGCACTATTGATTTTAAGTCATTGGCTGACAGTTTCAGATTTTAACTGAACATGTATTTTAGGTATGGGTGGTAAATTTTAACACAAGTTTTTCATCTGCAGATTATTGAAGTGGTTAATAAAAGTTGAAGGATAAAAGAAAGATAAAATTGTTTATGTTCTAATTGTAGTCTTTTCCTATATTTGGCTGGCTTATTCCTGAGTTCACCATGGTGGGTTTTACTCCATTCAATATCCTCTTTCACTTGGGACTTAAAAGCTAACACAAAAATTTATGAGGACCATCAGTAGAATTTATTACATTCAGAATCTTTAAATTCCAATTATTAGTTCCAAAAATTATTTAGTAATTTTCACACTTAAGATCATTTAAACATATATGCAGCAAACATATGATTTAGTATTATAAATTATAAATCATGCATTTTATTTCTATTCATCTATTTATGTCCCCTAGTGTAAGGAGTAGCAGCAGGATGCTATCTTAGAGGTGGAGATTTTGTGAATATAGCATAGAATCTGGAAGATTATATATGCTGGTAGCTTTGTTTTGGGGCAAATTCCTTCTCATTTGGATTCTATTGTCAGAAAACTTTTGGAAGCACATTTATGTGGTATACAGTTGGAAGAAAACTACGTTGCTGCAATGACTCAAACAATAAGAAAATCTATGCCCTAGGAATTTGAAACCAACTTTTATTTGTGTCTGTGTTTTTCCCTGCATTTTGGGACTCTCCCCTCTCTTCAGCGGCAGGAAGCTTCCTAACATGGGATCTGAGCTCCTACCAAAACCACATGAAGCGAAGGAGTCTTGTATAGTGCTGATGTGCAGAGTCAGCATTTCAACTTGCTGGTGCTAAAAACCCAACTAGACTCTCTCTTCTTAAATAGTATCTTCAAAAAGGCCAATCAATGAAGGGCTCCTGGAACTCTAATTTATGGTACTTCATGCAGTAATAAGAAGAGTGCTAGGCTCAGGCCAGATAGATAGGTCAAAAAATGATAGTGAGAGCAACATTTTCAAATAGTTTTAGTTGCAACTGACTACAAGACTGCTGGGAGAGAAGGCATATGAGAGGGACCGACACAGTCATAATTAAACCAGGTATTTATTTATTTATTTACATCACTTTGGGGAGAAGCTAACGTAGTTCCCTATTTCTCCTAAAGTGTTAGTTATTCAGAGCTCCTTTTTCTTGCTATGGATATCCAAGGAGTGGCAAGGTTCAATTATGTGAGCTGATTCAAAATGTTCAATATTTTCAGTCAAGAATAAAGGGATCCTAGGCTGTTTAGCTGCTGACCTTAGCCTGCTCCACACTGTGCAGTATAGTTCATTCTCTTGTTGCTGAAATAATGTAATCTTTCTGAATATTACTGTGTCCAATTACTGCTCAGTATTCTTTGTCACCATTTGGATCTTTCCTTATTTTTAGCTAATGCAGTCTTTAAGATTTTTAAAACAAAAGTAAGGTAACAATTTGAAAAAGAAAAAGATAATGTCTCAGGTCTTATTTGCCTAGGATAAGATTGAAAGTCTTAGGTAGATTTTCTAGGTAATAGAAAAATCTCAAATATTTTGAACAACCCTCTACGTTACTGGCTTTTAAATTGAAAATTAAATATATGTAGCCATCTGTTCTGAAATGAGAAAAACATAGCTATTACATATCTTGTTTCTTCTTCCGTTCCAATTGTGACAGGGTGGACCCCACTCTTTTCAGTCAGGGCTGTATTCTGTCCTACTTCAGGCAGAAGTTTTACCAGCCTTTCTCTTATCTAAGCCTCTCCATGAACCTTACCTCTATTTCTGTTACTTTATCTAATTTGGGAGATAAGCAGTGTCAAAAACAAACAAAAAGACCTGCCAAAGAAATAATAGAGGCTTTTGTCTCCTTCCAGAATTGGAACATTCCTACCCACTAAAAGTAATATAAATTAAAATGCAGTGAGTCATCTTTCTCTGTCATTTGCATGAGTATCTCACTTGTTGTCCACCTTTGCAAGAAAGGTCACTTACTGAGAATAATGGCTTATGCTGCCCACTCTGATTCCAGGGCTTTCTAGCTGTGTGTATTTATCAATGGCAAATATAAAGTTAATTACACCTGACACTTTCTTTAGTCTAGGTCCTAGAAATCACTGCCTCTGAGCAAGGATCTTCTTACCTGACTTAAATTCCCCTGAGTAATTCAAGCACATGATGCTGACCCCAAGTACCATAGAAGGAGTCCTGGAATTCAATATGTGTAAAGCAAACCACGTTGGTTTGTTAGCAATAGAAAGGCTACAAGATGCAGCATCATGCTTGTTTTGTCAGGAGAAAGTTTGAATTTATTCTTTTATTGTTTAATAGTACTTCAATATTGTGATAAATTTACATTTTTATTTTGTTTGTTAGAAAACAGTTATAAACTCTTGGAGAATTTTGCAACAGTGTCTTGGGTCATAAGGCAGTTCTGTTTTTAAAATTTTGAGGAAACCTCATAATATTTTTCACAGTGGCTGCACCAAACTGCATTTCCTACGAACAGAGCATGAGGGTTCTGTTCTCTTCACATCCTTCTCAGCACATGTTGTTTGTTGATTTATTGATGACAGCCATTTTGACAGGTTTTCCCCATTGACACCAATGGATACCTCTTCCAGACAGAAAATCAGCAAGGAAACAGTGACTTTAAATGACACATTTGCCCAGATAGATTTATTGATACATTCAGAACATTTCATCCCCAAACAGCAAAATAATACATTCTTTTCAAGTGCAAATAGAACATTTTCTAGGATAGACCATGTGTTAGGACACAAAACAAGTCTCATTAAATTTAGGAAGATTTCAGTCATATCAGGCATCTTCTCTGACCACAATGTTATGAAACTAGAAATACATAAATCACACACACACACAAACTGATAAAACAAACACATGGAAGCTGAATAGCATGTTATTAAACAATGAATGGATTAATGATGCGATCAAGGAAGATATCAAAAGACACCTTAAGACAAATAAAAATGATAACCCAACAACCATAAATCTGTTGTAGGACACAGTGAAAGGAGTCCAAGAGAGAAATGCATAGCAATACAGCTACGTCAAGATACATGTAAAAGCTCAATTAAACCATCTAACTTATTACAACTAGAGGAACTTGAAAAAGAACAACAAACAAAATCCAAACTGAGTAGGAGAAAAGAAATAATATCAGAGCAGAAATAAATATAATAGAGTTTTAAAAACAAAACAAACAAACAAAAAATAAAATAAAATAAAAAATCAATGAAACCAAGACTTGGTTTTTTGAAAGATAAACGAGACTGATAAACCTTTAACCAGGCTCATGAAGAAAAACGGAGAAAGGACCCACATAAATATAATCAGAAATGAAAGAGGAGAAATAACAACTGACATCACAAAAATATAAAGTATGTAAAAAAATGGTACAGACAGCTATATGCCAACAGATTGAACAACCTGAAAGAAGAGAATAAGTTCCTAGAAACATACACTCATCCAAAACTGAATTAGGAAGAATCAGAAAATCTGAATACACCAATTACAACAATGAAATTAAAGCAGTCATCAGAAAACTTTCAACACAGAAAAATTGTGGACCAGGTGAATTCATAGGTGAATTTTACCACACATTCAAAGAAAGATTATCACCTGTTCCTTTCAAACGATTCTAAAAATTTCAGGAGGACAGAAGACTCCCAAGCTCATTTTGTGAGATCACTATTATTCTAATTCTAAAATCAGATAAAGACACTACAAAGAAAGAAAAATTTAGGCCAATATTTTTGATGAATATAGGTACTAAAATTCTTAACAAAAATCTTACCAAACAAGATCTTCAATCCCTGGACAGGGTGCATACATGAATCAACCAATGAGTACATAAATAAGTGGAACAACAAATCTCTATCTCTCAAATCAATAAACAAAAATTAAAAATAATGACTAGAATTCTTATTTGTCACCAAAAGATAATACCATGTACTAAAATATTTTGAGACTTAACAATGAACTTATATTTTATAATAGTTAGCAAATAAAACAAAATGGATATAAGTTTGAAAATCTTCTGGGCAGACAAAGTCACTTAAGCTATGTAAGAAAGGGTCATTTTATGAATATTAAAAAACTTATTTTAGGTTATTTTTATAAATGTATTTATCTGATAATCATAAAAGGATCTTAGTCATTTTCTTAAAATGGTATAAAATAATCACTTTTAGCCAATTCTTTGCTGTTAGGAATCCCCCATTGTAATAGACAATATTGTAAGAATTAAACAGCTTTCTCATTTTTTACTTTATAAGCTAACCTGCAACATAATGCCTCTGAACTTTATTACACTGTTGGTTGAAAGACTTCGAGTTTGTTCTGTTCCTATGTGCACAATAAAATAAATATTGTTCTGTTGACCTGGTTTTAATTTTTACAGTTTCTGGATTTTTGACAGTTTATGCTGTCAGAAATTGGATCCAATATGACCTCAATTAATCAGGCTGGTGGTGAGCAACCATGTGTCAGTACCAAACAAGCCCATAGTCTTCACTGCTTTCTTGCCAATCATGGAGTTTAAGAGTAAATTCTTTTTGGATGTGAGCTCTGCTCTCTTTGCAGTTTGCAAAACTCTGGCTTTACTGTGTGTACCTCTATTTTGTTTTTGGAAGCTTCTTAGTAAGTAACCATTTTTTCCATAAGAAGAGGAAACTCGCGTTTCCCCGGATTTTGAAGTAGGGTAAAATTACCAGGCTACTCATAATTTTGACATTTCAGGGAATATAAAGGCAAAGATGGGGTTCCACCTGGTCTGAAACCTGTCCATCACCTCCCTCAGAAACTCTTGCCTCAGAATATTGTGCCTTTTTACAAAATGGGTGAACTTTTGGGTAGTTTGAATTTGTAGTGTCCATTTGGAAGTCTTACTTACATAAGATAGCCCACATTAAGAAACAGTCTTGGAAAGATCATCCCAAATCTCCCAGAGACAATGGAATGAATTCTCTGTATGAGCAGGTAACCTTAACTTAGTCCATTTGCCAGAAACAATTTGGATCAAGCTATTTGGGGAGGGGGACAGGTTGTATTATTGTATCTGAGATATGGCTAAAATTTTAAAACAAAAGCTATAATGTTGCTGTTTGTGTCTGTTTATATGTTTATCTATATCTATGTATGTTTGTATATGCAATATATTTTTCTTTTTCTAATTTTTATTTTATTACAGTTGTCCCAATTTTTCCCTCTTTGCCTTCCTCTGCCCATCCCATCTCCTCTCCCACAGTTAATTCCTACACTGTTGTCCATGTTTGTGGTTCATTCATGTATGTTCTTTGACTAGTATCTTCCCCTTCCTTCTGCCATTCCCCTTCCTTCTGGTCACTGTCAGTCTATTCCATGTTTCCATGCCTGCAGTTCTATTTTGATCATTAGTTTATTTTATTCATTAGATTCCTCTTATAGGTGAGATCATATGTTATTTGTCTTTCACCAACTGGCTTATTTCATTTAGCATAATATTTGCTAGTTCCGACCACGCTGTTACAAAAGGTAGGAAGTTCCTTTTTTCTTTCTGCTGCTTAGTATTCCATTGTATAAATGTACCACTGCTTATTGATCCTCTCATTTAATGATGGGCACTATTTCCAGCATTTGGCTGTTGTAAATAGTGTTGCTTTGAGCATAGGGGTACATAAGATTTTTTGAATCAGAGATTCAAGTCCTTAGCTTGGCTTCTCAGCCTAAAGAGAATATTATAAATCTAATCTGAGATTCATTATAATCTGACAATTTTAAATACTGAAGGTTAGCTTTTTTAAAAAAAAAAAAGATTTTCTTTCATTATTTTTAGAAAGAGGGGAAGGGAGAGAGGCAGAGAGGGAGAGAGATATCAATGTATGATTGCGTTTCACCTGCCTCCAGCCACAGACCTGACTAGAGACCTGGTTTGCAACCTGGTTATGTGCCCTGGCTGGGGAATCGAACCTGTGACCTTTGGGTTCACAGGCCGACGCCTTATCCACTGTGCTACCAGCGAGAGCTTGAAGGTTAGCTTTATGGCGCCAATAAAATCCCTTGAATTAGTAAAACTTTGATTGAACTATTATATTTGAGAATGTGCATAAAATCATTATTCTTGCTACATTTATATAAATAATTAGGCCACATTTAATGAAACTACTTATTTTATAAATAAGTATTAATTACCTTTGATAAAAATCAGATAGCTATAGAAAAATATTATGTTTCAATAGAAAACTATAATATGCCTATTGCCAGAGTCTAGCTGTATTCATTATTACCTATAAACTTCAGAGAATCACCACAACAGATCATGTATGGACAACTTTCATGCTTGTTGTTGAATTGGTAGCTCACCAAAACACCCATTGGCATTATTCAAGACAAAGTACAAACCAAGAAACTCCATCAGATGAAACTGCTATCCTCATTCCACCATCTAAAGATGCTTCACAATCAAATCTAAATATATTCTCAACTGACTGCTCTCCATATTCAGATAATGAGTTTATATTTTGCTCTATTAACCTGTTTTACTTTGCTTTCTATTATTAAATTACTTGACTGCTCAAGTAATGTATGTGGATACTCACCTGCAATACCACTTTAAAATAAAATATCCTCATGATCATCCTGTCTTAAGTAATCATGGTTATATGTGGTCACTAATACATCATGTTGTGCTGTGTAAATAACAACAAAAAATAAAACTTAATTGCCCCTTATCCTCCAAAATGTAAACTGACTTAGAACTGTAAAAGTGAAACTGATTATAACTCAGTTGATTTATTTAAATCTTGGCCCTTGGGAATCTTTGCTCTGCAAAATTTTTCAATCACAGTCATCATATTAACTTCCCTAGAGCATTGTATCCTTGCAAGGCTTCTAAATGCCTTTCAGCAGCCACTCAAACATCAAATGATTTCCATCAGGATAAGACAAATCAAAGAACTCAATGATCCAACCACACATGTTTATGATAATGATGCAACTGTTAGTAAGAGTGACTATATGACCATCCGTCCCAAGAACTACATCAACAGTGGTACTCGAGAGTAGCACTATGCTAGTTGGTCACAGCTTGCTGGGAGGATGACCAGAAGGGTGGGACTTGTTAAAATAAAATGAAACATAGACCAGACTTGAAAATCCTCCAGACAGACAAAATTGTTTAAGCCACATAAGCAAAACTAAATCTAGCTTATTTGATGAGCATAAATGAAATAAATTGTTTCTTGTTATAATAATTCTTCTGATAATAAGAAAAGAAATTAGGTCATCTTCTTAAAATGTATGAGATAATTTTTAACCAGTTCTCTCCTGTCTGGAAATCATTATTTTAATAACAATTATTGTTAGGGTTAAACAACTTCCTCATTTTCTTAGAAGCCGTCCTCTAGTGCCATGCCTTAACTTCATTTTAACTCATTTGAAGTGTCCAGTTTGCAAACTGTTTTTATATGCACAGTAAACTCCTACTAGCAACATTTTTACTGCTCTGTTTTTAATTTTTACTGTTTCTGGATTTTTGACAATAGTTATATGGCAACGCATTTTACTTAAATGTCATCATATCGCTTTTGATTATTTCTACTAGGACTATCCAATCTCTCTACATTTTTTCTGTCTCTGAAATGTGATAAATAACACGTATGAGAAAAATCAGATGAAATACAAATAAATAAATAAGAAAACAAAGAAAGAAGAGAAAATGGCCAAGGAAGCAAAAAAAAAAAAAAAAAAAAATACGAGGTCTGTTCTGAAAGCATCAGCTGTGCAAACTGTTTTAATAATATTGGCATTGGCTTGATACTTTTGGGAAAGACCTCATACTTTTTTCAAAAGGAAAAGGGAGTTAAAAAGTAACAAAGTAGAGTACCACACTCCCATCATCAATCACCCATTCCTTCCACCAACCAAATCTGTTCTTCCTCCGGTATCTCTTAGTTTTGTTACCAGTAAAACCCATCCTCTTTATTATCCAAACTCAGAACCTCAAAGTCATTCTGTTCTTTCAGTTTTTTTCATCCAACTTCTGAAATCACCCATCAAGTACCTTTGATTCTGCTCCTGATTATATTTCTTTTCTTCCTACTCCCTTATCAGCTCTTACCTAGCCTTGCTCAGATAGGCTTCTATCCAAGTTTTCCATCAGCCTTTTATTATTTTTTTAATGTGCTTTATACTCTGAATACTGTTCCTAAAAATACCAGTTTTATATCACCCTTTTTGCTAAAAATCATGCAGTTACTCATCATTGCAAAACATGGAATAAAGTTCCTCAAATTATAAGTACATTCACCTCTATTCCTTTCACTTATCTATCTACCTATTAAACTTTTCTATTTTCATCTTATACATTATTTTCCATGAACACTTGGCTCATGGTAGCTTGCATTTTTCTTGAAATATGTGTTAGGAGCCATATTTTTTTTGAAAATTATTTTGTGGAACATAGGAAACTAATGGATGTATTTCAGTAAGAAAGGGATAAGATAAAAATATGTTCCCAGAATGAATGTAGTAACAATTTGAAAAATGAATGCAGAAGGGAAGAACTGGTTATAGTAGGTGGTTACTTCAATAGTAGCAAGAATCTGAGCCTCAATAGTAGGAAAGGAAAGGAGATACAATGAGATGACATGTGTGAGGTAAGATTATATATGAATAACCTGAACTATTATGATTCATCTTATCAGGTTGATTTCTTGACATGATACTCACAATGAACTACTGAAGGGATAGAAAAAGTATAGAATCTCTTTAGTGTTTTTAAAAAGCTAATATGAAGAACTAATAGAGAAGTGAAAACTAAATATGTAGAAGACTTGTATACAAATAAATAATAGACACTGGTATTTAACATGGGAACTATATAAAGGAATACTACTAAAACAGAGGAGCATTTGGTCACCAGATATTTAAACTACCCCCTTAGTTAATTTTATAGCATTAATTTGTTAGCTAACTTTTATAAAACTTTTGGAAATGGGTAAAATCTAAAGTAAAGACTTTTTTTTCCTTACTATTTTGAAGTCATGTTTTATGCAGAGCACTGTATGATGTCCTGTAGAAATAAATAAACAAAAATAATCCCTACCTTCAAAGGAAATTACAAGCTCATTGAGGTTTTATAATAACCAAAACAAAAATCTAGAATTTAGTCATTAGGTAAAAATGTTAGGCCCTAAACACTTCCTTCTCAGAGGTGTATAACCAAAGCATGAAATAAGAAATATTTAATTTGTTTTGGTTAATTTATTGGTTACCTACTAGAACCAGAGGCCCCCAAAACACTAAACAAAAATAAAGTATTCATGGGAAATATTCAACATGCAAAACACGCCTGCCAAGAAACCAAACAACCCACACATAGCCAATAAAAATGAAGACTCTTACTTCATACTCCAAATGCCTCCAGACTGAAACTGTGTCAGCAAGAGAACATTTCACAGCTGTAAGACCTCTTTTCAGAGAGAGTTTTCTGCCAGTTTCAACTTCTGTAGCACAAATAATTACTTAGAGAATCACACCCAAACTTTATAAATAATGAAGAGCACGAACAGGAATGTTGTTATTTTAAAATTTCAGGGAAGAGGGTGCTCTATTGAGCGGACTACTATTTTGTAGCCCTTCGCATTATTTAAAGTTCGCCTTTGGAACTGTGGTCAGGGTTCATGCAGTCTAATTAGAAAGATTAAAATCCAAGAAGTTAGAGCACAAACTAAAATACTTTGTAAAGTGTGGCTTTAGAATCTTTCATTTAAACATTTGTCATTTAAAAATAATACAGTACTCATTTGCTGCAAATCTATGGATATGGGATATTTTCTATTTCTGCAATAAAGCAAAATTTGTGCAAAAATTCAATTTTCCCCCCTCAAATAGAGCATAATCAGAACCATCACTCACTGACTTGAGGATAAATTACTAATGTCATTTAATGCAACTTTCACAGAATTTCATATTCTGCTTTGTCCTTCAATGATCATTAAATGATTCTTCTTTCTAAATGTTTAAAATGTTAATCTGGGTAAATGTAATAAAAGTATAGGGTAAAGAAACTTTTATTGGGAAATTAATTTCTATGAAAAGCCACAGATGTTTAGAGAGGAGGTATATTTATATTGAAATTTTCAAAATGAATTTTGCTAGTGGATCATAATAAAATGAATCCCCTTGAGGGTGGATTAGATATAGTAATTTGCATCTTCTTTGTAAAATACAGAAAAAGGGAAAAATGACTTTACAGTGGAGAAATCAGGCAAACAGTGTCTTAACCAAGTCTTGAAGGTGAACATCATCAGTGATAATTCATGCTGCTATCATGATATGATATGATGACAAGGTCACCTCATCTCTTTCCTCAAACTATATCCTTAGTCTAATCGTGAGAAAAACATCACACACCCTAAACTGAGGAACATTCTACAAAATACGTGACCACTACTCCTTAAAATTATTAAAGTCATGAAAAACAAAGAAGGACTGAGAAACCCACACAGGTTGCAGGAGAATCAGAGACCAGAAGACTAAATTCAATGCAGTATTCTGGATTAGATTCTGGAACAGAAAGAGGACATTAATGGAAAAACTAGTTGAATCTGAATAAAGTCCGTAGTTTAGTCATAGTAATGTGCCAATGTTATTTTTAGTGTTGACTGATGTACTATGGTTATATAAGATGTTAATCTTAGGGAAAACCAGGTAAATGGTACATGGAAACTCTCTGTACTATTTTTAATACCTTTCTATAATTCCAAAAATTATCCCAAAATACAAAATAAAAAAGGTATTACACACATACACACACACACACACACCATTCAGAACTTAATTACAAGTTTAAAAGGATAAAGAAAACTTATTATAGCAATAAGACCCTTCTTTTTGTGGACAAACCTAATAACATTTTACTATTAGGTTGGCTAAAAAGTTTATTTGGTTTTTCTATAAGATGACTCTAGTAGTGCTTACTTATTTTGAACTTCATTCAAAAAAAATTTGTTAAACTGTATTGTGACAGCTGTCATATACCAACATACATTAAAAAAAAATCTTAACAAAATTGGTGAAATTTTGTGTAGTCATCTTAATATTGAAGATGAAAGAAAATACACTACATTTTCAGCACATCATGCTTTATTAATTAAGAAAGGTAAAAACACAATTGAAACACAAAAACAGATTTGTGCAGTGTATGGAGGAGGGGCTATGACTGGTCAAATGTGTCAAAAGTGGTTTGCAAAGTTTTGTGCTGGAGGTTTCTCTCTAGACAATGATGCTCCACAGTTGGTTGGTTGGACCAGTCGAAGTTGATAGTGATCAAATCAAAGCATTAATTGAGAACAGTCAACACTATACCACGTGAGAGATAGCCAATGTACTCAAAATATCCAAATCAATAAAGTTATTGGTGAAAAGAAAAGTGTGTTTTTTACAGAAAAATCTTTTTGGCCAACCCAGTAGTTTCCTGATCTGTAATCTTGGCTTGGTGTTGGAGTACTTTTGAGATTTTAGTTACATAAGAAACTTAAGCAGCCCAATTAAGACTTTTACCTTGTATATGTAAAATATATACATATGTCATATGTATATGACAACAGCGGTCAACACATAAAAGTAATATCACTCAGTTATTTTTCCAAGTTCTATTAATTGAATACTGGTAGGACAAAAGGAACTCTTTAAAGCATTACATTCATGCATAGAGAAATTGATACCCAGAACATTTATCAGACTTGGAACCAGAGTGCAGTCCTTCTGACTACTGAGCTGTAATTCTTTCAGCCACACTTTGGAGCAGTTCCATGGAGCATGTGATATATTCAGTGAAGAAGCCACCTTCTTTCTCAGGGGAATTTTGAGGAGGTAGTCAGAGAGCAGCACTAGACTCTGATCCCAGAAACCAGCTAAATGGCCAGAAATTGTGGGGATCTCTCTATCATGATTTATAGAACTAATTTGTTACATTTTTATGGGAATTTCAATTATCCTCTTTACATCATCAGAGTGGAGAAATAGAAATAAAATTTCTCTCAGTGTTGGTGTTAAGGGTGATGTAGTAGACAGTCTCTTAGATGACATCTAAAATGACATCTATTCATGTAATCCTTTTGTGTAATTCTCAGGGAATTAGTGTAGGCTTGATTTACTGGCTTGCTTCTAGTGAACAGAATATAACAGAAGTTGGGGGACGCCACTTCCAAGATTGGGTTATGAAATATTGTGGCTTCCACATTGGGGGTGTTTGGGCTCTCTAATTCCCTTCTGAATTACAGCTGTAAGTCCTGAGGCAGCCCTGTGGACAGACTTATCTGGGAGGAACTGAGGCCAGCAACAGCCACTTGAGTAAGTTGAAAGTTGATGCCCCCCAACACCTCCCTGCCCAATTCAGTTGTGACTACAGGAGCCTATGCCATCTAGGCTTGAATTTCTGATCCACTAAAACTGTGAAATAATAAATGTCTGTTATTTTTAAGCTGCTAAATTTTGGGTTATTTACTATGCAGCTGTTGAGAACTAATGCAGTCAATGGGATAGGAGATGAAGGGCTAGATTTTAACCAGATACCTATATTAACTTAATTCTAGGTATCTTACTACAGTTATTTATTATTTTTTTTATGAAGGCTGGTGCTAGTGAGGATAAGTAACTTACTCTTATATTCAATGGTATATGTTTGAGAGGTTATGGCTTGTAATTTTCTTGTTAATATAAAAATGATTGTGGAGGCCATCATTCTTTCATTTGCTTTTGTTGTACTTAAGATCATCTGTGACACTATGGAATTAAAACTGAAAATAGAAATTGAATTTTAGTTTTAATTTTTGATTAATAAAATGTTTTCATGGAATAAAAACATTTTTATATCCCAAAATATTTTTAATGTAGTAAATTACCTGCCTTATATTCATTTAAAAATGTTGAAGGGCAACACATAGAAGTATCTCTATGTATAAACATCAGACTGAAACTTTTATTGGCTCATCAGCATATGTGATGCTTTACAAAATGTCTGTTCTTTATCTTTTCTACTATAATTAAATTATCTTTTCTACTATAATTAAATTATTTCTACACGTTCAAAATTTTTAATGTTTTATTTAGTATTTCGTATGTGTTATTTTGGATTTAAGGCCAAATCAAATGTTGTACTACTATTTATATATCATATATCTGCCTATTTATAAGTATATATGTGTATTTATAAGTACATATATATGTATATTTATTTCTTAATTGCCTTTGAGATTGTAACCCAGAAAAATCAAGCTGAATATTTTATTGCTATGAATCTAAGTTGGAAACACATATCAGAATTCTTTTAAATAATACATATTTAGTATGGAGAAGATGGGATATGTGAACTTGAACAAATTTTCCCAGATAATCATGCTGTTCCATCTTGGGTATATAAATGTGGCTTTAAAGAACTTTTACATTCCTTCTTTGAAATCAAACATTTTTACGAATTTGTTTTGTTGAGTTAAAAAACATACACCTAAGGAATTACTGTTATGGAACAGTTATGATGGGACATACTAAAGACAATAAGTAAATGTGTATCCTCCCCTCACATGACTTACAGTCTGGTAAATGGGATGGAGAGAAGGCAACTACTTACAGTTTTGTGCTTTCTATGTAATATTTTTCAACATATGTCTCAAAAGAATAGCCATTCAACTCTGATAGTTGGCATGAGCAATGAAATATAAACATTTTAGTCCCTGTCATCATATTTTGAGTAGAGTACCATCTCAGTTTATTAAAGTTGTTGTAATGAAGTACCACAAGTGGGGTAGCTTATAAACAATAGGAACTTATTTTGCACAATTCTGGAGGATGGAAGTTCCAGATAAGGCCCAGCACTGTCAGGTTCTGGTGGAGGCCCTATTCCAGGTTGCAAGCTGCTGACTTCTTACTGTGTCCTCACTTTGAGATCTCTTTGAAGCCTCTTTTATAAAAGCACCGATCCCATTTGGGAAGGCTCTGCTCTCCTGATCTAACACATTTTAAAGATCCCACCTCCTAACACTATCACATTGGGAATTAGGATTTCAACATGTGAATGTTGGGGACACAAGCATGCAGACCTTAGTGATTGCTGTGATTTTTGTCAGGTTTGCCTTTAGTTTTGAGATGTTGGCCATACTTAATTCCACCATGGTCAACCAATGCAAAAGTAAGGAGTTTTAGGCAGAGGCAGTATGATTATGATAGGAAAAAAAAAAAAAATGAGCTAATTGGAAAGTAAAATATTATTTGACTGTAGGAAAAATTCAAAAAGATAAACAAGTAATTTGCCATATGATAAATGTTATCTATACAATCAGTGATACTAAGCAAAAGATAAGGAATGGTTATAGATGAAATAAAAAATATTCACTCCAAAACTTTTTTACTGTGGCTAAGAAAATCTGCATCGGTATGGAATGCCTATTGACTTAATGCTATCTTAAGCGAGGATAAGGCTTTGTTTGAGAAGGTAGAGATGAAAGACTGGATGATGATTTTTTTTTTTTTTTTTCCTGGAAAACTAGGGTGATTCAGGCCCAACCCAGTTGCCCTTTCTGTGTATCATCCAATTGTGTAGTTGTGCATGCTGGCTGCTGAGGAAGGAGAAGAATGCACCTTGTTTTAAAACTTCAAAGGACTCAGATGAGTACACACTTGCTTTGTGAAGATGGAAATAGGGTCTATAAACTGAAACACTTCTTAAACACTGTAGGCTTAAACTCAAAGGGCTTTTGGAAGCCTTATTCCTTGAACAGAAGATAGGTACATTGTTCAGACTGATATTAATTCTTTAGAGAAAACGCAAATCTTTATGTTACTTTCCAACCATGTTGTTATAGTCCCCTTATCCTGTGGTTTCTTCTCCTTGAACATTTGTCCCATTTTCAGCTCCCTCAGCCTCCTCTCCTGTGGGCACTCTATATCTTATGACTAAACTCTGACTTGCAGTTGATAAATTATTTCTGTTGTCTGTTACACTTCACCTTGATGATTAATTTTGGTTCATTTCCTAATTTCTTTAATCTCAAATCCCTTAATGACTGATACATGTAAAATTAATAGAATATATTTGAAGAGGATGGGCATAATGTACATAATATTCTCTATTTTTCATTCACTCATTTAAAAGTCCTCTGGATAAAAATCTATTTGTGTAGTGAAAGTCATGATTTCTATAAGTTGTTAACATTTTATAAAAAAGCAGTGAATTCTCACATCACATACAGTGACTATGTCCCTATGATCTAAAGAGATATGTATATACAATGTCATATTTGTTTTACAAAGAGATATGGTATATATGTAATAATCTCAAGTAAAGTGCAACTTAGCTATAGTATCATGTACATTATTTACAAGAATAGGAAACATGAAGATACCATGCAAAAGCCATTGAGTAAGTCATTTAACTCATAAGCATAACTAACATTGTTTAACTTACAAGTAGCCTGGAAAGAGTAGGTAGTTGTTTATTATACTCCTTTGGAAGTTTCTAGTCCAAGTAGTAAACCAAGAAGTTGACCTTCTGCATTATTGTCAGTAAAAATTATTTCACTCATTGTTAAAATTCAGTCCATTTGAGGATGACACAAAGAAACAGTGAGCAATACCATGTACTTTTGCTTACTCTGTTGCTGAGGACAGAACACGGAGAAGGGCTAGTACTCTGAAGATTATCACAAGTATATGCGATGACCAACACTCATCTATCACTTAGTATCCTGAAGATAATTTACACCAAATAACCCATACTAACCATTCTCAACCAACCAATTTTGAATCTTACTAAAATTTTGAAGAGTAATAACTAACCCAAGATTTGGTCAATAACCCTCATGGAGGAAAGAACACAAACAGGATTTAGTTGAAGGAAAGAAAAACCATGTCACAGTTGATGTTTGATAACTTCCATCATATTGATGCCAACTTCCATCATATTGATGCCCACTTCCTTCCTACATTCCTGTAGTTTGTCCTATGAACTATATATAGCCTCCTTGGTCTCAGCTCAGGGATTCTGCATAGTTCTGAAGGAGTTCCCCTCCCCTGTGCTGCACCCAGGAAACTCAAGGCTGGAAGCTGGGACAGCTCTCGGGTACAGCTGGTTCATTTCCCTTTTCATGGAAATAGCTGTTTTCCCTGGAAATGCTTCAAAACTGCTGTTTCCTATATTTTATTTGCTTTTCAGTTGATTCAGTTAGGAGGGCAGATTTGGTCTCCATGTTGGTTAGAAGTGGAAATCTTGTTTTATTTTAAATTAAATAGTTGGGTTCCCTGGTTTGCACCAGTTCTAAGTCAGTTGCCAGTATAACACATTTTGAAATTTTGTGTTTGGAGTGAGAGGGGGGTTGTGATTCATTTTCTTTTTCTATGGATAATTTGGTTGTTTTCACAGCATTTGTTAGATACTTCATGGTGTCACATGTGGAATCTAAAACTAAATAAGTTGAATTTCTAGCAAAATAAAGTAGGAAAGTGATTGCTGGAGACTGATGATTTGGGGAATAGTGAGAGGTTGATAAAAGGGTACAAATATTTCAGTTATAAAATAAGTAAGATGTAACATAGTGGCTATCATTGTTAACCCTGTATTGTATAATTGAAACTTGCTTAGAGCAGAACTACCACAAAAAAAGGCAAATATGCCAGGTAATGGATGTGGGATTTTCCCCCACAATATTGAATCATTTCACTGTACACTTTAAATAAGTTATTATTTCCTTTGTCAATTATACGTCAATGAACCTCAAAAAAATATTTCTCATCCCATTTGCCTAATACCATAATTGATAAATCATTTGACCATACATGCATGAATCTAGTGTTATAATCAGTATTCTGTTTCACAGACCAATTATCTGTGTTAATTTAGGTATTCTTTATTTCAATATTATTTCATAGTTTTTAATGTAGAAGTATTACACATATTTTATTAGATTTTTTGTGATATATTTGAAGGTTATGATACTAATAAATAGTATTTAAAAATGTCTTCCAATGTTAGCATATAAAGGTACAATTTACTTAGTAGTATTTTAGTAATTACATTGATTTTTTTCTGCCTACATTATCAAGTCATCAGTAACTAATGAGCTTTTAACTGGTTCCCATCTCATAGTTTTTGTTTTTGTTTTCCTTTTATTTCATTCTTTTATACCTGGGCAAGAATGGAGAATCTTTGACAATCCCAATTTTTGAGGAAACAGATTTAATTTAATACTGCACCATTGAGTATGCTATTAGCTATAGACTTTTTATAAATAACCTATATCAGATTGAAATTCCTTTTTCTTCTAGTTTGTTTAAAGTTTTTATCAAAGATGAGTGTTAGATTTTGTCATATACTTTTCTACATTTATTAAAATAATCCTTTTATACTATCTATTAAGGTAACCCTAATTTCTCCTTAAGTGTATGGAAAGTAGTAATTTATACTGACTGAATTTTGAATATTAGATCAATCTTACTTTCATGGAACATACTTCACAAGGTAATGAAGTATCTTTATATATGCTTCTGGATTTGATGTGCTAATGCTTTGTTAAGAATTTTGCATCAATGTTTATGAAGAATATTTATTATAGTTATATTAATATAAGGGTAATATTAATATTTTAGAATAAGTTGGGAAATAATGTTTCCTATTCTTTTTGTGTGTGTGTGGGGGGGAGTTTACATAAGATATGTATGATTTCTTTCTTAAATGTGTGCTAACATTTTGCAGTAAAGTCTTCTGAGCCCATGGTGTTCATTGTGGAAAAATTTTTAATTGTAAATTTAATTTATTTAACAGATACAGGCTACTTTAGGTTTCAAAAATAATTGTTATTTTATTAGTTGTGATCATTTATATCTCCAAAGGAATTTGTACATTTTATCCATGATGGCAAATTTGTCTACTAGAATATGTAGCAATAATCCTTATTTTTCTGAGATAGTTTGTGTTATCTATACTATATTTTTCTTGAACAGCCTGGAGATTAGTCAATTTTAATAGTCTTTTCAATAAAGTAATATTTGGTTTTATTAATTTTCCTTGATATTTATATTTTTTTATTTCATTAATCTCTTCTCTTATTTTTATTTACTTATTTTAAGTTTAATTTTCTCTTCTTTTTCTAAAATTTTAAATGTAAACAACTCAAAGATCTCACACATTTTTCTTTTCTTTTTTCCTTATTATTTCTTTTTTATTTTTAAAAAAAGATTTTATTATTTCCAGAAAGAGAGAGGAAGGGAGAGAGGCAGAGAGGGAGAGAAGCATCAATGTATGGTTGCCTTTCACCTGCCTCCAGCCACGGACCTGGCTGGGGGCCTGGTTATGTGCCCAGGCTGGGGAATCGAACCAGCAACCTTTGGGTTCGGAGGCCCATGCCTTTTCCACTGTATTACCAGCGAGGGCCTCATTTTTCTTTTCTTTCATGACTATTTAGTATAGTATTAAATTGCCCTCTAAACACAACTTTTACTGAATCTCAAATATTTTGATATGCTGTGCTTCCCTTTTAGTTCAAAATGTTGTTTTAAATTCAAAGAATTATCTTCTTTTTTTGTTTCTTTGAAGCATATTTAATATATATGGCTTAATTTTGAAATATTTTGGAGATTTTCCAAATCAAGACAACTTTTTATTCATTTCTAACTTAATGCTTGTGTGACTGAAGACTATCTGTAATTTCAGTCTTTATATATCTGAGAGTTATTTTATGGCTTAGCATATATCCTATGATACATGTGCACTTAAAAGAGGTGTATTGAGCAATGTTTTATAACTGTCATTTAGTTTGAGTTAGTGGTTAGTTTGTTAAAATATTCTATAATTGCAGGCACCTTTAAGGTGAAATTTTCTTGATGGGTTTATTCTTTTATCATTTTAGAATATTTTTCTTTATCTTTATTTTCAGTTATCTTTTATTTGTTTTGTGGCCTTCTTTGTCTGATAGTAATAAAGCCACATTAGATGTGTAGTATGCTTAGTGTTTGTATGTATATCTTTTTCTATTTCTTTACTTTCAATGCTTTGCTGTGTTTTTATTATTAACTGTGTTTCTGAAAAATAGCATCTTTTGGGCCTTGCTTTATTTTTTTATTTGATGTTATTGATATTGTAGGGTTTAAATATATAATACTTAATATTATATATAAGTATAATATTATATATTATATTATATATTGTATAAATACTTCTTATTTATACAATTTTTAATGTGTGTTCAACACCTCATTTTTTGCTGTTTTCAATGAATCAAGTATTTTTAAAATTAATTAATTAATTTATTTTTAAAGAGAGGGAAAATGATGGAGAAAGAGAGAGAAAGAAATATCGTGTGGTTGACTCTTGCATGTCCCCAATGGGAACCTGACCCACAACCCACATATGTACCCTGACTGCGAATTGAACCTGGTTCACTGGCCAGCACTCAATCTACTGAGCCACAATGGCCAGAGCAAATTAGGTATTTTTTTTATCTTTATTTCTTTTTTTGATTTTTATGTATGCCTCTTTGTATATGTGAATATGAATACTGTGTATGTGTATGTCTGTGTGTGTGTGTATGCTTAGTGGTTACTTTATGAGAGAGTAATATGTATCTAGTTTATCACAGTACACCTTCAAATAATTGTATACTTCTTCATGAATCTGAAACAGTATAACCAGCTTTTGTGCTTTAATAGCATTATATTTCACATATATTATAAATACCAAATATATTATTTGTTTTAAATATATTTTTTAATATAAATATTTACTAATATATACTTTAAAGAAAAGTAGTTTATATTTTACCCAAATAATTTCTAATTCTGATATTCATTATTTCTTCTGGCATATTCAAGTTTTCATTTATTATTTTATTATTTTCTTTTTGTTTTTCAGTATTTCTTATAGTAGAATATGCTAGAAACAAATTGTATAAGATTTTTGTCAGCCTGAAAATTTATTTCTCTTTTATTATTAAAGATTATTATTATATTTTGTTGAATATAAAATTCTAGGTTAATTTTTTCCTTTCAGTAATTTGAAGATGCCATTTCCCTTTCTTCTTGCTTCTTATTTTCTGAGGAAAAGTCAGGCATTAACCTTATTGTTGTTCTTGTCCATGTGATGTATCTTATTTTTCTCAGCCTGTTTTGAATACTTGTTCTTTATGTTTGATTTTCAGCATTTTGATTGTTATGTACCTAGATGTGATTTGGTGGTGGTTGAGGGGGGGGGGGGTTTGTCCTATTTCAGTTTTGTTAAGCTCCTGACACCTTTGGGAGTATATTTTTCCTAAAATTTAGAAAATTCCCATCCAATGTTTAATTTTTTTTTCATTTTTCTCTTTCCTCTGCTCCTGGAACTACTTTTACATGAATATCGACTGTTTACTGTTAATCTACAAATAGTGAATGTCCGGCTATGTTTCCTCTTTATGTTCCAGTACTTATACATCCTATTAGCTTGACTTCCAGGATCTAATCCTTTCCTCTGTACCCAAATGTTAACCCCATCTATGGATTCTTTATTTCTTGCATTTTACATTTATATCATTCTCTTTTACTCCTTTTTCAGAATTTTCATTGCTCCACTAAAATTCCTAATCTCTTTACACATATGGTCCATTTTTTCTAACCTCTTTTGTAATTATTTAATAACTGCCCTTTGATAATTCTAACAACTGCATATTGGCATGATTCTAGAGATATCTTTATGCTTTATAGCAAAGTCACCAGTTTTCTGAAACCTGGAAATTTTATCTCTAGTTTTACAGTTCATTTGCCAGCTTTTTGCATTATAGATTATCTGTCTCTGTCCTCCTTTTCTACAGTTAGTTTTGGGAGGGTAGCTGTAAGCTGTCACAACTAGAATACCTTAAAGGGATTTCTGTCAACAGCTCTTACCTCCACCCTTTTGAATGTGTCTGCCTTAGTTTTAGGATGGCCCACCCACCTCAGAGGGATCTCTCAGCCTTGCTGTGAGCCTTTAATGCAGTACGTATGGACACCTGTGGGTAAAAGAGTTTTGGGTGAGTGCAGCCTTGCTTTTCTGACTGGTTCTTCTTGGAATGGTTATCAGGTCCTGGCACCTTGCCTTGCTATTGATCACTCCATTTGTCAGGAAGCAGCACCTCGGGTCTAGGACCAGCAAGTTCTGATAGCAGGGAGGCCTCTGGTCTGGTGGTATAGAGGGATGTACATAGAGCCTTAAGGAATGTTTGCATGCTTTATTACAAGTGGCAGGCTAACAACCAGGCAGTTGGGTGCTGAGGGTGTTGGCATTCCACACACGGTTTGTCTGCCTTCCCACAACAGTGCATGCTTAGCTCACAGCAAGGGCATCTTATGTACACATTGAAACAAAGGAGGCGCTATACACCTTAGAACAAAGAGGCAGTATACCCCAAGGTGACATCAGTGGCTAAATTGGTTACCCTTGGGGCTCAGTGTTCTGGGTCTCCAGGAACAAGATTAGCTTCAAAGCTGTCTCCTCAGCTGACCCAGAGGGAAGGTCAAGCCATGCATAGAGAGAGAAACTCCTCGGGCTTGACAATGGTATGTGGCATTCCAGCTGGCCTATGGTCAAAGATGTTCATTCAAATTGGGTTGGTTTCTTCCACTTTATATCCTTTAATGGCAGACTTCTTTTCCTTTTCTCCTGTACCAAAACTGAGAGAAGGTATGTGTCTCTTCTCTTCTATGAAGGGCTCATCACTTTCTGAAATTTAGTTCAGCTAGGGTTCTTCACCTCCTCAGCTCTCTAGTGGATCCATAAATACCCTAGGAAAACATAGGGAGGACAATTTCAGAAATCTCATGCAGCAATATTTTCACCAGTATATCTACTAGAGCAAGGGAAACAAAGGAAAGAATAAACAAATGGGACTACATTAAACTAAAAACTTTCTGCTCAGAAAAGAAAGCACCAGCAAAATGAAAAGGGAATCAACCACATGGGAAAACATATTTGGCAATGATTCCTCAGACAAGGATTTGATCTCCAAAATATGTAAAGAACTTATACAACTCAATACCAAGAAGATAGACAATCCAATTTAAAAATGGGCAAAGGACTTGAACAGACACTTCTCCAAGGAGGACATACAAATGGCCCACAATGAGATATTTATTGCCTCACTCCTGTCAGAATGGCCATCATTAACAAATAAACAAACAGCAAGTGCTAGAGAGGATATGGAGAAAAGGGAACCCTGATGCACTGTTACCTGGTACACTGTTGGTGGGAATGCAGACTGGTGCTGCCACTGTGGAAAACAGTATGGAATTTCCTCAAAAAACTAAAAATGGAACTGCCTTTTGATCCAGCAATTCCACTGCTGGGATTATACCCAAATAATCCTGAAACACCAATTCAAAAGAATCTATGCACCCCTATGTTCACAGCAGTGCTATTTATAATAACCAAGTGCTGGAAACAACCTTAGTGCCCATTATTGGATGAATGGATTAAAAAACTTTGGTACATTTACACAATGGAATACTACACAGCAGAAGAAAATACCTTTTACAACAGCATGGATGGAACTGGAGGATTTTATGCTTAATGAAATAGGCCAGTCAGTGGCAGACAAATACCATATGATTTCACCTAATACAGGAAAACAATGAACAAAACAAATAAATGATCAAAATAAAACCAGAGTTATGGAAACAAGGGTCAGACTGACAGTGACCAGAGGGGAGAGGGATGGTGGAGAAGGGGGGTAAAGAAGGGGAAGTTGCTAGTCAAGGGAACAAATATAAATGAACCACAGACATGGACAACAGGGTGGGGATTGACTGTGGAGGAAAGAAGTGGAGGTGGGCAGGACAGTGGAAAGCAACAGGGGAAAAATGGGACAATTATAACAGAAAAATAATTTTTAAAAAAAGAATGGTAAATTAATAGCTTATTCAGCTTTTTTGACTATCATGCCAAAGGCTAATGTTCTTTGTGACTTTATTATCAAAATCAGAAACCTCCAAAGTATAGTATAAAAGTGTTGTTGGTGAAAATAGATGCTTTTGATGAGGGACTCAAATGCTGGAAAATTTTATTTTTAGATAACATCTTATAAGCTTAGTAATCGATGTATGTAAAAAGCTATTATTTCCAGAATTAGAGATATAACCCACCTTGACTCCAGAAAACCACAAGTAGTTTCCACCTTTGTGCCTCAGGAGGACTGCAAGCAATCAAGATGGTATCTGAGCCATTATACTCCAGGGTGAGATGACCACCGCCCAGGGCACAGATAAAAGAATGCTGCAACCTTTATCTGGTTAACTTTTTCACTGAATTCCAAACCCCTTACTATCTACATTTTTCTTCTTATAAAAAGGGTCCCTTTATAACGGAATGTAAGACAGTCTGTTAGAGTACAAACCTGCTGTCTTCTCAGATCACCGACCATCTGAATAAAGCACCCACAAAGATTCAATCCCTGTTTCGGCCTGTTGGGTCTGGTAGATGATAGGCAGCAGGAACCCTGGCTTTTCCTGTTTCACTTTCACCAATGTCATTAGGGTGTCTATTATAAGAAAGTCTGTTAGTACATTACACATATCAGAATAGAAAGGAAGTAGTCTTGCCTGAAATCAAAGAAAAGACAAAAAATTTGGTTTTCTCAGTGCTGGGAAAACAGGAAATAGAAAACAAGGCAGTTTTGTCCTACTGAGAGGCTCAGCCAAGAGTTTACAACTTTATTTATTGATTTATTTTATCTGAAAAATGTACCCATTAATTTAATGAATTATTCATTAAATATTGAAATATTTTTATATGGAGTCTTATTGGAGAGACACACATAAACAGGCAAGAAAGAATAAGTATCTGTACATGTGTTCAATGAATGGTATCTACTTTTACTATTAATATTACTGATAAGGCCCATGAGAATACCATAAACTAAGATAACAGAAAGCAACTGAAAATCTCATTGAACTGCTTTTTTCATTGGAGACTGAGAGTGAAGTTAGTACTGTTTGAGCACATACAATTAGTGGTAGGACCCTGGTTAAATAGACATTCTAGGAAAATAGTTAATTGTGGTAAATAGCAGCTCTTTCCAGTGGGTGAATGATAGTCCTAAGAGATGCAAAGCCAAGGCTGAATTTTCAGCATAAACAACGCAAGCATAGGTAAGGAACTGAGTGAGAATTTTTGTGGAAGAGAAAAATACAACCGACACAATAGAGAATGTGGACATATCTACCAAGCAATAATATTTGTGGAGAAGACTCAAGTAGATATGTTCTGATAGATGCCATTTTTGATAATGGGGAGCTTTATGAAATTAACATATCTAGGCTGTTTTCCCAATAAATCCCATCTTTAAAACTCTGTCTCCCTGAGAGCTAGAAACTTTCCTAAACTTCTGATATAAAAGAGTATTTTGACTAGCTCACATAAATACTTTAGTTAAATTAAAATAAAAAAACTGGGTATCTAATGATGTCAAGTGCTCTGCTGGGCACAGGTGATATAGAAATAAATATGACAAAGTCTCTCCTCTCAGGGTGTTACAGATTAATGAAAGAAAATCATGTAAATAAGTAAGTAAGTAAATAAATAAATATATAAAATGTTAGATCTAATTTCCATAGGATGGACAGTGCTATAGTTAAAATTACTACATCAAGCTATTGACATCATCCATCAATGATTTAATTAATCTGTTAGTTTTAGCAATCATTTATTATCTATTATGTTCTTATGAGGTACAATCAACATTATATTAGTTAATTTGAATCTATTCATGTAGAAGCATTCTGATTTTCCATTACTCCTTTGAGAAGAGAATATACTAACCAATTTATAGGAGTACTACAATCTACTCTCTGCAATGATACATTTTTTAAAGTAAATGGTTATGTTAATGTACAGTGATTTTATTCACAAACCTCTAATTTTGATTTTTTGAGCTGACTGTCTTTAGCTTGCTTATTCTAGATAAAAAATAAAATTAAGTTACCAAATAGACAAGGGTGAAAATGATCTATTAAAGAAAGTGCTCCCCTTCAGCATTGATGCTAAGTGTATTTCAGCTCACATTAGTCCACCTAAGCCCTTAATTTCACATTTTACATGCAAATACTTACATATTTAGTATTATTTTTTGCATTCACAAATATTTTTCCTTAATTTATTCAGTAAAGTGGATTACTTGGGAAATAAATTTTTATATTATCTGTATATTGTCTTTCTCATGACAAAAGTTAAAAATGATTAATTGTTCATTCAATTTTAACAGCCGATTGTAGAGGATTAGATTTTATTTCACAGTGAGTATAGTATACTTATTAGGTAATAGTTAAAGTATATTTTGAGGTATATAAGGTGAGTTTTAATGGTTGTTAGAAAGAGAGGGAAAGGAAAACTTAGGAACATTTTGAAAAAATAATGTTGTTTTGCCTTATTAAAAAACTTCAATGAAATTTTAATAGGAAACAACAACAAAAAATCCATGCTATATTCTAACTCAGGATGGAATGATACAGTGGAAATAAAAAGTATAATTTATCTTCAGAATTTCTAAATATTATTGAATCCTAATATTAAAAAAGAGAAGCTAGAGTTACTATCATTTCAAAGGGCACTTGTGATTTCAGAGAAATCTGAGAAGGTCAATGCCTCTCATTCTCACTGAATGCAAAGTAACAGAAAACTGCCTATAATTATGAGATTAAACCAACATATGGACGGTAATTTTAGAAGAAGATGAGTTAAATAAAATTCTTTAAAAAATAATTTTTATCAAAGATGATAAAGGAATTGAGAATAAAATTGAGTAGTTTTGCTCTTCATTTAGAAAAATTGTTATATAAACTATACATACATACATACATACATACATAATGTTTATATCACATCATAATTATATAATATATTATGAATATTATATAATCTCAATTATTTTTATTTTATTTGGACTTTAGATATATTTTAAAAACTGATTAGAAGATTAGAAAACATTTAAAAACCCTACTTTTATTGTTAATTAAGTGATATGTATCAAGTATATTTTTATCCCTTTAATACTCACAGCTATATTGAAACCAGTGACACAGGTGTCAGATTTAGCCCTACGCCTAAATTTAACTGACCTTCACATTTTAAAGTCTATTGCAGGACAAAAGGTAATTTCCATGAGTCTGGCTTTTATCATTTTCTGAACAAGTTAGAACTTTCTAAAGATTAATAATTAGACATATGAAGGATTCTAAAGAATGGAAAATCAGTTAAACAAACAACAAATGCTTGTTATCTTTGAAAGTCCATAGTCCAAATGAAGAACTAAATCTAAATCCAACTGGCAATGCAAACTCACAGAGCCTTAGTTCAATAATGCTGAATGTAGGAAGTGGTTTAACCATTTTCTCTTCTCAGTTCCATTGAAACAACAAAATTGTTTCATAGGGAGAAAAATTGCAAAAAGGAAGTGATATTACCGCACAATTGAAATTGTAAATGATTTTTACAGAATAGGATCCTTTTGCAAATAATCCAGACTAGGAAAAAGCATAAGGAATCCAACACTATCAAAGGAGACACCTTGACTCCAACTTCAGTTTGTGGGTGTGTGGGATCTAGGAGAGTAAGCAGAAAAATTTTTGAAAAATTTGTCTTTAGGCTAACTGGACCAATGTAGCCATTCACCACATCCCTACAGAGTGACTGAGAGCAGTGGCATTTAGGCATTTAGGAATTCATTCCTAGAGAAACTAAATAGACAGCATGGGATGGACTAGCAATCCAGTGTGACATTTGTGACCTAACACAGAAGCAGAGATGACTTTCACATGTATCAAAGCTCTATAATCACACAGAGGGTATGGATAATGAAATACCTTTTGGACCAGCAGAAAAACATTCTGAAGTAATGTTCTTGTTATTTTGGCATTTGGGCAATATGCCTGCTTACCCAATGGCCACTCATCATAAAAGGACAGAATCCTCATTTCTATTGCTTCTGTGTCCACATAGCCTGCCAGTTGACATGTCGTAACTTATTTACACAGGAAAGCAGCCTGCTCATTCCATGGAAAGCCCTTTTGTGTAAATAGATCCAGTTCTACACAGAGAAATTGTAACATCTACCTTAATTCACCTATCAAGTTCTTTATTCATAAATATAATCACAAACTAAAGATCATCAGAGAGTTTAAGAAAACCAACAACCCAATTGCAAAGAAATAAGCTAAAGAAATTGAACAATTAACTACAAAGGATAAAGAAATAGTTCAATGAACATTAGAGGACTTGAAAAATATTGTGTGCACATTCTCAGTAAAATCTGAGCAAATAATAAAAAAAAAGAAAAAAAAGAAAAAAGAAAACCAGACTACTACTAAAAACCAGCAACATTTTTTAGAATGAAAAACATAATTTCAGAAAACATATAAATGAAATCAAATACACCAAATTAATAATCTACTCTGAAAAAAGATAAATGGAAAAAACATAGAACAAAAATTAAAAATATGAGTTCAATAGTGATGGGTCATTGGAAATCAATTTAGGAGCTCTAATATCTTTCTAGAAGTTTAAGAAAAAGAGTATGAGGAAAACTGAGATGTAGAAATGATTTCATATTAGAAAAAGAAAATTCATTCTTATCAAAGAAAGATGGTACAAGTTTTCTGACTGAGTCTACCTATAGGTAATATTTCAGAATTTAAAGGATAATGAGAAAGTTGCCGAAGTGTCCAGAGGGAAGAAGCAGCAGCTGACAGATGGTGCTAAATACTGAATTAACAACAAATGCTAAATACTGAACCACAGAAAGGCAGGTTTCCTCATTTTAAAGAGTTATGTAGGATTTATAAGCAAAGTATTGCAACAAAATGAGATAAATACTTCAGCGTAAGTATAAAAGATTATTTGAACTCAAGAGAAGAAAAGAGCTACTTGCCTGTAGGCACTCAGGAGAGGTTCACAGAGAAGGTGCCCCTTGACCTGGGTCTTAAAGCATAACTAAGAGTTTGCCTTAAATTTCAGAAAATTAGAAATGAATAAATAACCAGTTGGCTGTAGGTGACTGAGAATTTTAATTTTTATTGCTTCTATATCCAAGTTTTCTCTTCTATTTCAATTTCATAGCCATAGTTATGCTGTGTTCTCTCCACCTTAAGCTACTTCAAACGTATTGTAGTGAACAGACCATATAGCTTAAATAAAGAAAAGCATTTCATTTTTAAAATATAAGATGTGGTTAGGTTGAAAGTTTTATATTTTGCAGAGAAATAAATAAAACTAATTACACATGATTCTTAAATTTTTATGAGATGGGGTGCACACAGTTGTCTCAGAGCCTTTTTAGTACATAATATTAATGTTTTAATTACTTAGATGAGTATTACAGTAGAGTAATTGATCAACCAGGACTCCTCAACAAGGAATTTATTTTTACAGATTAAATTCAAATTATAGGGCTTTTAATTGATATCAAAACAGGAGAAACAAATAAAGAAGGAACATCTGTGAGAAAAATTAAAGAAGACTGCAACGTAGCATGACAGTTCTGGTAGTCTACCCTGTCATTTGTGTTTATGAGACAAGGGAAAACAGTATGATGAAGCCTGAAAGCAATATGGTGTGATTTTCATTTTCAAGGACCATAGGTTTTCATAAATTACTCTCAGATAATGATGTTTTAAGCTGATGATAAAAAACAGTGACAGATCTGTTAGTGAGTCAGTGAATTGATGAGTAAGCTTTGTTGTGTACAACAGATATGGAGAACTCCACATTGCCTGTTTTAGGGAAGGGATTGTCAATGCTGATGACTATGACTACCTTTGGGGATAAATTGGTAAAATTTAGAGTCTAAAAATAAAGCCAAACCTTTGCGACATTTCCATGTTACACATTCCTTTCAGATTTTTTTAACAATATTTGGAAATTAGGATTTATATTTCAATAATGCAACTTACCTTGGGCCAGATAAAAATAAATATTAACTTTATATTCCTGCTTGTTTGACTATACATAATATTTGGGATCATGTATCCCCAGTCACATTGAGATGGCCTTGTTAAAAGTGACTTTCATGGTCTTTCATTTTGACTGGTAGCTTATGACCGTTTAAAAAAAAAGAAGGAAGAAAACCTAGTGTATGGGGGCAAGGTTCCTGTAGCCCAGAAATCCAGGAATATTATTTTTGAAACCTAACAGTCTGACCATAAAAAAACCTTAAAATAAATCCCTGAGGCTCTTTTCTGTATTTCTGGAAAAGAGAAAACAAAACAAACGAAAATATGGAGGCTTATTTAAGAAGGCACACAAAGATTTATATAAGGCATCTGATTCTGAGAAAAAGAATTGCTTACAGGTATGAGAAGAGTTTGCAACCCCAATAGGAGTTTAGATGGTTTTTCAGCTTTCTTGCTTTGCAAAGGATATTTGTTCCCATTTTAAAAATCCTTGTTTTCAGGTTGATAATTTATCTAATCATTTGGACAGATAGTTCAATCTTTTCTGGTCAGAGCATTCAGAAATCTAACCTACAAATGGTTTTACTCCACCAATGGGAGGTGATGTTATTATTTTCTTCTTCTATATTCACCTCCAAAATGGCTCTGGTTTTCCCTTCTATACAATGAGGCTGCCCACCTTGATGGTCTCAAAAGTTTCTCTTGGTTTTAATGGTCAAAAAGTTTTTCAATTCACCCCCCCCCCACATAACCATATTTACTAACATTTTAAAAATGGATAGACATTATTAGTGTTTACAAAAAAATGTAGCAGTTTTAATGCCTGTATGTTTGCTATTGTCTAATTTATACTAGAATTTCTGGGGAAGCAAGAAGTTCTTATTTGTTTGCTACAGCAACCAATCCATTGAAATATGGGTTGTACAAAAAGATCAAAATATGTGTATTTATAAATAGATTGATGATACAGTTTTTAAGTTCATAGATACACAAAATGTATATCAATGGTTATGGGAGAGTGGCTAGAAGAAAACCAAAATAAAGAATGAGGAAAGACAGGACACATTTTAGATCAAGATTTCCATTTTCTTACTTTACAGTGTCTTGATGTTTTACCCAAATATGCCAAAGTAAAGGAAGCACAGCATAAATCTTCTTCCTACTAATATATTCTAAATTTATGTCATTGCTATTTTTCCAAAAAGGCTGAACATTTCCAAGAGTAGAGTCATTAATCAGTGACTGAAGAGACAGATGGACTAAAAAAAAGAACCTGGCTACACAGGTTTTCCCTGAGTTCTGGCCACTCTCTCCTAGAAAAACAATCAAATAAGGGTACAGAGAATGCCTTAAAGTGAGTCCATTCACAAGTCCATAAAAGCAAAAGAATGTGGAATTCTAGGCTTAGTGTACAATTTATTTTGGGGAGTGATTGTTGTAGTACTTGAATTAGATTAAAAAGTCTTTTGAGTTAGCACTCTGCTTAGTGGTGAATGCTAGGCCTATTGGGTTAAAAATTATGTAATAAAATATGTGAGGTCCAGGTTTAGTTAATTTCCCAGTTACATGATTCCTTGTTATTCCATCTATTGCCATCATGTTTGGTAAATACAATTATACTTGTATTAATGATGCACCTGGCAAGTCAGGTAATTATCATCTCCTTTGAAGGCTATGTCAGAAGCTGACTTTTATTGTTATCATCAGTTGCTTCAAGTCTTCCCTTGGAGGACAAGCCATCTATGAAGTTTTCTTCCACCCTCTTTTCTATGGGCTCATCTCCAGACTGGAATAACTGCCATTCATTTGGCAATTGAGTCATTGTAACATCTTCAATTTCCATCTTTCTCAGTAGAATTATCCCTTTATTTGTCCATTAGTAGTAAGTTTCTTGAGAACACAGCATAGTATGTTCATTCAAGACATATCATCTGCCCATGGTTCCAGGACATTCATATGGAAAGTGCTCAATACACAGCATAAAAATAACTGTTTAGATGAATGATTAAATTTTATAGACGTTATGATCTAATTTGATGTAACCCTGGTACTGGGATACTTAGAAATTATACCCTGGGACACTTCAATTGGTTTTTCTTCTTACACTATTTTATTGACTCAATGCTCCATCAGGATAACTGGGAGATTCACTCACAGAAATAAATAGACTGTTCTCAATTATAAGGACTCTATCATTAGAAGAAACTGTGGTTGCAACTAAAAAATAGCAACAGAATTCCAAAACCATAGGATTCACAACACCAAGCATGAATCCTAAAGTGAACCATGCATTTTGGGTGATTACAATGTGTAAATGTAGGTTCATTAATTATAGCAAATGTATGACCCTGGTGGGTAATGTTGATAATGTGGAGGTTATGAATGTGTAGGGACAGAAAGTCTCTGTTTCTTCTTTTGCTGCGAACCTTAAATGCTCTTAAAAAATAAAGTGAAAAAAAAATTGCAACACTCTGTTTAAGATACAGATATATTCCATCATGCCATCACCTCACCAAGTCCAACTTAAGGTCTCAAAATGGTACTTCCCATTATGTGTATGTATGTGTGTGTGTGTGTGTGTGTGTGCGCTTTAATGTTGACAACTAAGAGATCTCTACTAGCACATTTGCATACTTCATTATGGAATGAACTGTTCAACTTGATCATTGGCTGAGGCCCAAGCTTGATGTTATCTTACCCAATGTCACCTTGCCCTCTGTCTCCCTGAGTTCTCCTGTGTATCCCCACACAGCTGGTTTCCCCCATAAAATCAGTTATTTCCCAGATACCTAGGATATTAGAGATGTCCAGATATATATAGCAGAAGCTCTGGAATTCTTTTCTAATCTATCCTGTAATTTCTGTACCCCTTATGAACACTTCTCCTAGAAGAGTTTCAGTTTCCATTGCTCTGAGGGTCAATATATTGTATTCTCTGCTGGGACTATAGGCAGGAATTTTAGCATCCATTAGACACAGCTTATAAATATCTTAGCTATCAAGAAACATTTGTGAAAGAAACCAGTTATTGTACTTTTGAGTACTTTATTCAAACAGTAAACAATAATGAAGGCTTTAGAAAAACAAAGAATTATCAGCAATCACTGTATACTTTGACCACATGTCCTAGATTCTCCAATTCAGTTTATGTTTCAACTATTTTATTCTACTGTGCTGATAGGTATCTCATACTTATAATAAATGCAGTGGTTTATTTTATGAATATGGTTACCATATAAACCATAGGTTATATCAATTTTGAATCAAATGAGAAGGGAGGTAAAAATGAAGTCACCAGAGGTTTAAGAAAGAATACATTTTGAAATGAAATATTTTCCAGATTTGGTTTCAAAAGCAAAAGGAAAGTGAGCTAGCCAGTCATCATCATTACCTAATTATACATGATTGTCAGATTTCTCAAAGCTAGCCAAATATTGATTGAAAAATGTATTTTGAGGGCAGAAATTAAACAAAATAGTTTCAAATTTTTTAAGATATTCATGAGCTAAATTTTAATACATGTAATGTTTAGAATAGTTTCTGGAATATGGGATGTTGTTTTGAGGAAACAATATCTATGTTAAAAGAAGAGATTTTAATATTTGCAAATGGTGTTCTAATCAAATAAATTTGTTTTGGCCACCACACCTATTTTAGAGCACCCATTGGGAGCAAAGGTTCGGTGAGGCCCTTATGAAACTATATGAGGCCTTGTCCTGAAAGTATCAAGCCAGTGTCAATATCATTAAAACATTAGATGGCTCGATACTTTTGGGACAGACCTTGTAGGTCTTAAGCGTGGGAGGAAAAAGGCAAACCTTCCGTAGTTGATTATGCAACTAGATTCCAGGTGTTGCCACCTGGGTGGTTTCAACAGGCAGCAACTGACACAACCTTGGTTTTATCCTCTGATACACAAGATATGGTTAGATTTGGATATTGATTTAGAAGGAATTACTGAAATAGTTCATTTTAGTTTATTCACAGCTTTTGCCATCTTTTACCATACTAACCTGTTGTAGTCAAAAATAAAGAAGAGTAAATAACCTATTAAAAACAACTGAAAAGTCTCCTCTTATTTCACAATGTTTAGAAGAAATACATCTTACTTTGTTGGGCTTCTCTACAATGTCTTTTGCTTCTTGGAGACTTGCTGATCTAGGCTTGGGAGTGAGGAAGGAAGACTGTGAAGATACATTTAAAGTATAGGCTTTCAATGAATTGCTTTACTTAATTGTCCTCTTGATTTACTCTTAATTTTTGTAACAGTCTTCTATCCCATTTCTTGGATTTGAACCCATGGGCCAAACCAGTGTGAGGCCTTCTTGGTAGAGTACTTCAGACAGGTTCCCACATCACAGAAAGCCTCCCTTTAGGCATGAAGCAAAGGGAGAGAGAAAATGGCGTTAGAATGTTTTAAGATCTAAGTTCAAACCCTTGGTGTCCCAGTGTACCAGCTGTGCAGTAGGCAAGTTACTTACCTGAGTATCAATTTATAGAAAGGATGATAGTATTATCAGTTCTGCAGGGAAGATATAAGCTTTGCCTATCATGTATGAGGAGAATGTTTATGAAAGACTAGCAAACATTTGATAAAATTTAATTTCTTTTCTTTGCTTTAGGATCATAGGACGTAGTATTTATTGAGCACCTCCAAGTGCCCGCTGCTTTTATAATAACCATCCCCCCCAAATTTGTGTGAGACACTATCTTTCTAATTTTAAAGATTAAACAATAAATTGATTCATAGAGAGGATATAAAGCTATATAACCAGGAGGATTTCAGACTTCTATTCGGACTTAGATGTAGGTCACTCAGAAGTCTCTTTCTATTACCACATGATGCTGTTTCTTGGGAAAGCTCTGTTGCCAGCAGTTTCAGGTATACATGTAATTAGTCTCTGAATTTTGTAACTTCTGAGGAAGTTTTCCATTGTCCTCCTGATCAGAAAAGGAATGTATTAGACTGATTCTTAATGTAAAATGTTTGGCAAATATTAATGTTTATCATTCAAAGTTAACTTTTAGCAAATACTTTTTGTCCTTAATTTTAAACTTATTTTGCATTAGTTTTTATGTGTTAATAAATCTTCAAATTTCATGGTATAATCAGTTAGATTAAAGCAAGACACCAGTCCCTGTTGAGCTGCATTTGGCCCTTTGCTAGGTTGTAATAAGTGATTCATAATTTTGTCTGAAATGACTCTCAGCTAGACTATAGACTATAAAAGCAGAAAGCATGAATGCTATCATCAGAGATCCTTATCATTTAGCCTATTTAATCATGCTATTACAATCTTTAAAGAAACAATGAATACAGAGATTTTTACATAATAATCATGAAAACCTAAACCTTAACAATACACTCACAAACTAAAAATTAAAATAACAATTGAAGTAGGCCAAATGATTTTCTGATGATACTAAGGAAGAAAATCTCCACAAAATTTTATATTTCTGAATTTTAATTGATAAAGGAAGCCACCTAAATAAAAACAAACTACCTCATAGGCTGATGCATAAAACAGGTATTTAATGGTTGGCCTCTCTCTTTTTCTGTTCATTAACTTGAAATGCTATTTTTACCTAACCCTTGCTTCTGTCATTTAGTACTAACAATAATGACTTTCTTCAGAATTTAATAGACAACTGGACCCAAAATTAGAAAATTAACTTAAATTTATTGTATTAGAACATAATTCATTCACTTAAAAATATATTTATTTGGAAAGTGTTTATTTTGCTAACTATATACCAAGCAATTTGCTAGGGGATTCAGACAGAAGTGAGTGAAAAAGAAAGAGTGCTTTCCCACATGGAGCTTATAGATTACTGGCAGAGACTGAACAACTAAATAAATAAATCAATAATAAAAATATTAAGTTCTCTTTAAAAAAAAAAAATTTTTATTTAATTATTTTTAGAAAGAGGAGAAGGGAGAGAGGCAGAGAGAGAGACACACATCAATGTATGGTTGTGTTTCACCTGCCTCCAGCCACAGACCTGACTGGAGACCTGGTTTGCAACCTGGTTATGTGCCCTGGCTGGGGAATCGAACCTGTGACCTTTGGGTTCACAGGTTGGCGCCTTATCCACTGTGCTACCAGCCAGGGCATAAGTTCTCTTTTAAAATAACTGCTGCTCCTGGCTGGTGGCAGAGTGGATAAGGTGCTAGCCTGCAAACCCAAGGTTGCTGGTTCAATTTCCCCAGCCAGGGCACGTAACCAGGTTGCAAGCCAGGTCTCCAGCAAGGTCCCCAGCCAGGTTCATAGCTGGAGGCAGGTGAAAAGCAACCATACATAGATGTCTCTCTCCCTCTCTGCCCCTCTCCCTTCCCCTCTCTCTAAGAATAATAAATAAAAATCTTAAAAAAAAAAAAAAACTGCTGCTAACATGAATGAATTCCTTTCTGGGGTAGCACTTAAACTGACACCTAAAAAAAGAAAGATTCAGCCAAGCAAAAAATTAGTTAATGAACATTCTGGGCAGAAAAAAATTGCATAAGCAAAATAACATGAACATGGAAAAGCCTGGAGTATTTCAAGAACTGAAAGTCAGCCTTTGTGATTGGAATAGAGAGTAGGTGGGCCATGAGCAACACGGTAAGATGATGTAGGGCATTACAGGAGGGGAGGGAGAGCGGGAGAGGAGAGAGAGAGACTTTTACTTTATTTAGCTGCTATGTGAGAAAAAAAAAAAGAGCAAAAAGCACAGTTAGGAGGTTGGGAAGAGAGTCCACTCAAATCAAAAGGTGATAATAGCTTTACTAGAACAATGTACTAGAGAAAAAAACAAGAACAATCATGGAAGTAGAACTGGTAGCATTTGCTGATTGAATGAGATGAAGGGTGGAAGGCATAAATTATGTCTACCAGGAATATGGATTGAACCTTTGGGTAAATGGTGGAGTAATTTACTAAAGACCTAGGAGGAACAGATTTTGGGGTAAGGATCACTTTAGGATGTACTATGTTTAAGATTCATTACAAATATAACAAGGGACATTGGTGGCTGGTTTTATATGTGAATCAAGCTCAGTGAAGAAGTCTAGGTTGGATATGTACATCTGGGTAGCTAATACTGCATGTTTTAATTTATGGAATTGAATAATATTAATTATCTAGAGGAAGAGAAAGAATATAGAGTGAGAAAATGTTAAGCTCTATAGGAATTCTACATTTTAGGAGGAGTTAAAGAGTAGGAACTTGAAAATGAGACTTAGGAGAGGACAAGGAGATAGTAGTGTTTAAAGAACGAGGGGAAGACTTGGGATGTGGAATGTTGTTCATTGCTCTATTAAAAAAGAAAATACTTAACGGACTTAAAAACAAGAGGGTTTGATGATCCTGATACAAACAAATTCAGTGATCTGATTGAGACAGAAGCAAGATTGTGTTGAGAAAGTGGGAAGTAAGATATGTAGGCTGAAAATAGCAGGAACAATTGTTTCATAAATGAGAGCAGTAGTTAGAAATGCTTGCAGGGAAAAGCAATGATATTTTGTTATATTTCATTTTAAATGTGGTAGGTAAAAGAGATTACTTATTGCTGATGAGAGAGTGCAGTAGAAAAGGAGAGTCTAATGGTGCTACAAAGAGCAGAAATACTGAAGGAAGGAAGTTCTTGATTAAGAAGTGCAGGACTGAGGGGAAGATGGTGACAGAGTAGAGAGCAGTGCTGCAGGGGTGGGGCCAGTCATCACAGGGACCAGCGAAGTTGCGGGCTGCCCTGCAGGGGTGCTGGGTGCTCGTCCTGGGCAGGAACCTCCGCCAGGAGTGGGAGGGGGCACCCTGCGGGCTCCAGAACACCGGCAGCTCTAAAACCCAGCCAGGCTGCAGAAGGCCCAGCCTACCTGGGGCAGACACTCAGAATCAGCCCTGACTGTGACAATCAGAGGCCCTGTCACACGCCAAGACTGGCTAGAATATAGACTATAGACTGTAAAGTCCTGACCAAGAAAAAGAGGCAGCCTCAGGAAAGGGATTGCTGCTAATCTCAAGCACCTGAGTTATACCGAGAACAGTATGAACTATTAATCCCAACATATCCTTTGCAAAAGTTACTTCTCACATATTCTTAATCCCCCCATACGTCAATCCACCTAAATACCCAAGACCCTCCCCTACTCTCGAATTAAAGTCTACTCACTCTGTGGCTATAACGCATTCCCAGTCCTCAATCTAAGTATTCCTCCCTTCCCCAGCCTTTCTAAACCCTTGTTTTATTCTTTTCTTCCTTCCTCTTTTTTCTTTTAATTAAAAAAAAATTTTTTTTTTCTTTTCCTTTTCTTCCTGGTAAAGCCCACAGGTTCTGGCTCCACCTGGACCAATCAGAAATCATAAAGGGGGAACACACAGCTAAAACCTTTCTTTATTAATATTGATTTCTCCTTGTCTTGTGACTTGCCCCCCCCCCTTTTTTTTTCTTTCTTTCTTTCTCCTTTCTTTTCTCCCTGATAAAACCCACTGGTCCTGACTCCACCTGGACCAAACAAAGACCATAAAGGGTGAACAGACACCTAAAACTTTTCTTTATTAATATTGATTTCTCTTTCTCTTGTGTCTTTCTCCCTTTTTTTTTCTTTCTTTTTTTTCCCTCTGCTAAAAGCCCTCAGGTCTAGGCTCCATCTGGACCAGTCAGAGATTACTAAGGGTGAACAGCCATCTAAACCCTTTCTTCTTATTATTATTGTTTTTATTTCTTTTTTCATTTTGCATTTTTTTGGTTTAGTTTGGTTTGGGTTGGGTTAGGTTTGTTTCTTGTTTTTTGTTTTTTGTTTGTTTTATTTTGTTTTTGTTTTTGTTTCTGCTAAAAGCCCACAGGCCCAGAATACAACCGATAGCCCAAATAAAGGACACACCAAGAACAGCAAGTGGAGAAAATCTGGGAGACAGCAACACTGAACTCCACAAATCTCCTATCACAGAAGAGTGCTCAGCTAAGGCAAGGAAGCAAAGCAGGTTAACCCAAGGAAAGAACAAAAATAAATAAATAAATAAAAAGCAAGCAAGAACAGACACCCAAAATGGGGAAAAAAAGAATCAGTCCATCACCAAAAGGAAAGGAAGAATCCCCAGAAAGAACACAAAATGAAACAGAGGCACCTGGAATATCAGATCAGGAATTCAAAAGAATGA
>PVIW01007701.1:0-69432 GCA_004026585.1 Noctilio leporinus | reverse complement strand
GAGGGGTCACGCGCTGTTACTGCGCAGGTGGGAGGGGTCACGTGCTGTTACTGCGCAGGTGGGAGGGGTCACGTGCTGTTACTGCGCAGGTGGGAGGGGTCACGTGCTGTTACTGCGCAGGTGGGAGGGGTCACGTGCTGTTACTGCGCAGGTGGGAGGAGTCCATGCACTGTTACTGCGCAGGTGGGAAGGGTCACGCGCTGTAACTGCGCAGGTGGGAGGGGTCACGCGCTGTAACTGCGCAGGTGGGAGGGGTCACGCGCTGTTACTGCGCAGGTGGGAGAGGTCATGCACTGTTACTGCGCAGGCGGTGAGAGGCTCGGGGGACACACCTGTCTTCAGGAAGCCCCGCAGGACGCGGCCGGCGCCCGGGGCTCCTTCCCGCGGGCAGCTCCCCGCCCGGTCCCGCGGCCCGGCTTACCCTCATCTTGCTCAGGTTCCTGTAGTCGTAGAAGCCCTCGTACTGCTCCGCGACCTTCCTGCAGAGGATGATGCCGTTCTCCCAGCACTGTGGGCGGACACGGGAGCAGTTAACGCCGGGCGCACGGCGACCCCCACCCCGAGGGGAGACAGCTGCAGTCGCACGCGCTCCTAACAGGCCTTAGGAAGCGGGCCTTGGTGAGCCACCCAGCCCAGGGTGCCCAACTGCCCTTCGGGGACACTTGAGAACCACCATCTGGCGCGAACACGGGTCCACGGTGGCCAAGCAGGTGGGTGAGCGCGTCCGTGCTGCACAGGAACCACCCCACCCCACCCCACGGTCCCGGCCGGGCCCCGCCGCCTGGGCCAGTTCCAGCCCCGCGCCGGACACGCACCTTGCCGCGGTCGAAGTTCTGGATGATGGCCAGGTGCAGGTGCTCCTTGCGCTGCCACTCGGTCTGCGTGGGGTAGCCGAGGAACTCGCGCAGGGGCCGGTCCGACCACTCCAGCAGCTCGTCGTACAGCAGCAGCGTGTAGGCGGCCTCTGCAAGGCAGGGAGCCGTCGCACGGGCGCCACCGTGGCGCTGTGCCCGACTAACGACAGTGCTATGCTCTGCGCTTCGTGAGTGTGAAGAGGACGCCCATTGTATACACGTATGCACCAGCCCGTGCCTGAACGTGGACTTCCGGGAAGACAGAACCATGGAGGATCTGCCCTAATTGCCTGGACCCTTCCTGCCTTCCTGCCTACTCTCTGTCCCCTTCCATTCTCCTTCCTACAATGTGCGAATGCTACTGTCATAATACAAAGTCAAAGGGTACGTCCCTGGTGAGTCCCTTGAGGTGGGACTATGATCATCTTCCACGGGGCATGTTTAGGAAACCAAAAATGGTCAATTCTCCTGGATAAGCAAAGGCTGAAAGACCGGGCCATGGTGGTGGGGGAGACTCGGGTGCTAGCGGGACGCAGGTGTGGGGAAACAGCCAGAGAGGACGCAGCGAATAAGGAAAAAACATCCAGGAATAAACGAGGAATTAGAAGGCACAGGCGTGTTCCATGAGGAGTGTGTGTGTGTGTGTGTAAACTGTTCTGGGCTGGTGGCCTGACACCCTGGTTGCCCCACAAATCTTCAGTGGTGGCGGCCAAGTTGTCACATGTCTAGTGGGCCCGACCCTCAGTGGATTCCTTCATGAACCAACTCAGTTGGTTCCATCAAGTGGAACTTCTGGGTCTTAAGACACTTTCCAGTTTTATTTATTTTTAATTTTTTTAATTAAAAAAATGTTAGGAACCTCCACACTATGTTTAGTGCAGCACCATATGCAATAGCCAAGATATAAAAGCTCATCAATAGACAAACAGGTTTAAAAAGTTGTGCCCCGCTTATTCAATGGAATATTAAGCCATGAAAATGAATGGCGTCTCATCATTTGCGACAGCGTGGATGGACCTAGAGGGTATTATGCTCAGTCAAGTGAGTGAAATAGAGAGAGACAAGCACCATACCATCTCACTTATGAGTGGAATCCTCTAAAGAACAGAATGAACAAACCAAACTAACAGACTCAGAGTTGCCAGAGGGAAGGAAGGTGAGGAATTGGGTTAAAAGAAGCTAAAGGGATTAAGAAGTACAGATTGGTGGTCCAGAATAGTCATGGGGATTGTCAAGGCCAGCACAGGGAACAGTCAATGATGCTCTAATAACTGTGTATGGAGCCCGGTGAGCCCTGGAAAGATCGGAGGGACCACTTTGTGAAGTACGTGCTTGTCTGACCACTATGCTATACACCTGAAACATAATATGGAATAATATTGACTATAAAATAAAATAAACAAAGAAAGTTTCTTTTGTGTCCCCAGCACCTGGGCGCTCAGGAAGAATCCTGGAGGCTGTTTTACATGAAGAAAAAATGAGGACGGAGGGAAGTCTTTCCACAGTAGAAGCCTGTCGCTGCCACAGGGAATGATTTAGAGGGCACCGAAGGTCACGTTCACAGGGAGGGAGAGAACAGGGGTTCCAGGGACTGGGCGGGGGCGGGGGTATTGCTTCACAGGCCTGGGGTTTCTGTCTGGGAAGACAGAACAGTTGCAGAGCGGATAATGGGGACACGGACATTAAAATGGCAGTGTGCTTCATGCCACTGGCCTGCACGCCTAAAACCAATGGATACTAAATTTTTAATTATGTGCATTATGCTACAATAAAAAGGAAGGGAAAAAAACATGACAATGAAGGGTTTCTGGTCCCCAGATTGCTTTCCAAACCGTGGTGCCTGGGATGGTCCGGACCATGGCGGGAAGGTCGGGTGTGAGCTGCCCCAGGCCGGCTCTCAGAGGCTGACCACTGACTGGCAGTGGTCCTGGGGAGGTGAAAGACAAGTCACACCTATATAAGAATTTAATTTGGCAAGATGGCATGGCTATCTGGGGTAGCCAGTGCTTGTAGGAAAATAATAAAAAGCCACACCAATTTTCCATGAACTGAAACATACATACCTTTGAGGCAAGAACAACAGAGCAGAAGGAGGATGATTTTGAACATACGAGCAAGTCGTAGATGCTTTATTGTAATATGTTATATACTCTTTCTGCATCTTTAGAAGATGATGTTATGTATCAAAGAGGGGAAAATGAATCCCATTCAACATTTCCAACAGATTTTTAAAAAGTGTTCAGAGTCCGAAGTCCCAGGTGCTTCCCCGCACCCGGGAGCACAGCCTCACTGTACACTTGTCTCTCTGAGACGTCACAGTGAGGCCGCTGGTAAGACAAACGAAGTAATCACACAGGAGGAAAACGAAGATGAACTAACTGGGAATGCAGACCCTGCCATAAAGGGCTGCAAAGGGCCATGTCACTGAAACAGAATCCTATAAATATAATGACAGAAGTTTCTCCATCCATTTCACTTTCTCCAAGGACATACAGAAATGAGGACAGCAGCACGATGAATAAAATGCTATCTGGGAAAAGGGCTTACTACTTGTGACTCCGGGGAACATCAAAACTGCAAACAAATGAAAGAAAAAAGATTTCCCAAATATAATCAGACAGATTTGCGCTTTGTTTCAGAGAACCCAAACAGAGCTGTTCCATATTATTTCCCTCTTTTTTTTTTAAATGGATTTGAAATAAGACTGCCAGGCTTTCCCCACAGATATGAAGAATCAGTTTGGGGGCAAAGGAGAAAACGTTGGGACAGCTGTAATAGCATAAACAATTAAAAAAAATAAGTTTAAAAAGTAGAAGCCAATGTGGGAGACACCTACATACTCAAAATACCCAATTCCGTAAAGTTGTTGGTGAAGACGAAACACGTGCTGTTTATGTTATGGGAAAAACCATACTGACTCTTTGGCCAACCCAATAAACGAGAGGAGGGAAATCAGTACCGCGGAGTGGCCACGGAGGGGAGAGCCTGCTGCTCTACTCTCTGCCTCGCCTGGGGCTAGGCTGCCCCGTCTCCAGGGACGCGACAGGCGGGAAGCACCTGGAGGCGAGGAGGGCAAAGAGGACCTTCGGCGCCCGGAGCCCGCTGACTGCTCTGCGTCCCAGGCCCCAAGCTGCAGATGAGCCGTGGTGACCGTGGGGATAACCATGAATGGCAGCAGTGGCTTCCAGAGGCCACTTAGTGTCACAGCTTGGCCCCAGGTACAACGTGGGGTGCAGCATGGTGTGCAGAGAACTGAGCCACTGGCTTCGGTCAAGACGGAATAAAGCAGCCCGTGAGAAGTGAAGGGTGAGGAAGGCTGTGGAGGGGAGGGAGCCCATCAGGGGCTTTAAAAGTCCTGTGGGTGGCACTCGGGTACCCAGCGGCACTTGGGTAGGAAAGGCCAGACTCAACAAAAACAGCCTTGAGACATAACGATGGTGCAGACCTCCGTCTGGGTCCCAGAGTCCCCCGGGGGACACCTTGCAGGGGAGACGGGAGCCAGTACCACAAAGATCTTGAAAACTAAACTCCCTCAGAAGTTGGTTCTGGACTTGAGGTTTGAAACAAACTGAACTGATCGTTTGCTACAGTGGAAAACAACGGTCAACATTCTCCAGGCGATTTTAAGAAAATCCAGAGTCTCAGAAGATAATACTCAGAATGTCCAGGATACAGTTCAAAATGAGTTGCTAGTCCAAGCAACGGGAAAGCCAAACAGATCTCAGAGGGAGCGGCAGCGAACAGATGCCAACTCCACAAGATGCAGATGTCGGAAGCACCTCGTGTAACCACGTTCCACGGGTGAAGAGTGAACCCTTTTTCCTCCTGCAGAGGCACAGCAGCTATGAGAGCCAAATGAAAACTTAGAACTGAACAGACAGTAACAGAAAGTAAAGATTCACTGAAGCGCTCAGTGGCTCAGTGGCACGGACAGGAGCGTCCATGGACTTGAAAACGGATCAACAGACCTCATCCAGCCTGAATGACGGAAGAGGAGAAATGGAACAAAAGTGAACACGTCCCAGGGACTTGTGGAACTGTCCCGAAAGGCCCGACGTTTGTATCACCGGAGTCCCAAAAGAGAGGACAGAGACTGGTGCAGAAAATATATTTGAGTCAACAGTCCCAGAAACCTTCCCAAACCTGGTGAAGAGGTAAACTGATCAGTTCGAGGCGTGCAGGATACCCAAACTGGATGAACTTAAAGAAAACCACAGCCATATAAATTGTAACCAAACTGCTGAAACCAAATAAAGCCTCGGGAGTAACAAATGACATGTTACACAGGGAACAATTTAAATGACAGCTGATTTCACATCAGACACTGCAGGAGGCCAGACAGAGTGGAACAATGCTTTTCAAGGTGCTACAACAAAAGGACAGTCCGCCTAGAATTCCATGTCCAGCCAACACATCCTGCAGGGGTGAAAGCAGAATGAAGAGATTCTCAAATGAAGCAGACTAAGAATTCTTTCCCACTAGGTGCTTTAAAGGGAATACTAAAATTCTTTAGGGTGAATGAAAATGGTAACAGGAAAACTAGGAACTTTATAACTGAAGAAAGAACAGTCAAAATGGTAAATAACACCGAAGTAAATATAATCTACTCATATTTTTATCCTTCTTTAAAGAGCTACGGCTGTTAAAACAAGAATTATGACATTATCTGAGGGGGTTTTCAATATCTGTAAATGTAACACCCATCACAGCTACCACCTCGAACAGGAGGATCAAGTTTCCACACTTAACTTGCGGTAGGAAAATACAAACTCTAAGCAGGCTGTGAAAAGTTAGGTATGCATTTTGTAACCCCAAAGGCAACCTTTAAAAACTAGGCAGAGAGATGTAGTAAAAAGGCCAATGCATAAACGAAAATGAAGTTCAGAAAATAAATAAGCCCAATTAAAAAGCTTCAATTTACAAACAATAGGTGGTTATCTGATACGGAGGTTGGAAACCGAGACCTAAAAAGATGGATCCATTACGTAAAAAATGGACTTCAATTTTAAAGTAGAAATGCTTGTGTTCTCAGCCTTAGCTCTAGAAAACAGAGGGTTTTGCACGGCCCCCTCCCCACCCTGAGCGGAAGACAGAATTTTACCTGTGAAGTTCTGTGCTTTGAGATGCAGGTCGTAGAGTTTGTGAATGTAGCGGATATACATCTCTTCCTTGTTCAGTTCGGTCTTATAGAAGTTCTGGGGGAAAAATAAAAACAGTGCGAGTGTGGATAGTTCAACAGTCAAGCCTGTGCGCATCTTCCTTTTCTCCTGTGGAAGTTTCATGGGAAGAGAACGGATGCCTTTATTTCTCACATAAATGTCTCGAGGAACAGGACGTCAGGAGGCCAGTGACGTGTGTTTGATTCAACCCGTTGTGCTCATTAGGACCCAGCCAATCGCTGGATGTGCTGGAGGCCTGCACAGGGGTTAGGAACACTGAACATTTCTTTCATCACTCTTTACTACTTTTTGATAGTGTAACTGTCAGTGGATGATCAGCCTGGAGTGACATATGGAACAGATTAACCTGTTTATTAAATTTAACTAGTCATATTCAAAGGAATTTCAAACACATGTTTACTCTATGGAAAAATAACACATAAAAGGTGAGGATGACTAAAAAACAAAAGCATTTTTCCTCCCGAAGGACTGAGTGAAAGAGCGGAAATGAAAAGCCCTGTCTTGTGAGGGTGTCATTTGGCATTTCTCGCTTGCGCTGGAGTTCAAATTTTTCTAGTTTATGTACAAAATAAAGGGATTAAAAACAAGCCCTTTTGTTTCAAAAGATTATTATAGAGGCAAGCTTATTGAAAATATTCTATTGATTGCTAAAGGAAAGTATCTCGACCTTTGTAAACTTCACCAACACGGTTTTATGTCATCAAAAACTCGGCGTGGACATAACCTGGGGACACGGTCGTGGCGTCTGAAGGACTGTAGTGGGCATCCACGTCCAGCCCTTCGCCACACCGAAGCCCTCGCTGAACTCCATCAACGGCGGAGAAGGGTACCTAGTGGGTCCCGCACCCGCGTGGGGCTGGGGACTTCAGTGCGGGGCGCCAAACCCCACCCCGGCGCTGGGATGCCTGCCACCCTTGGGCGACTTGGTGTAGGAGGGGAAGTGGTGGGGAGGACCTGAATGAGGGGCGGATCTTCCCCGGGGGGAAAAGCCACCCATTCTCCAGGTTTCTGGGGCTGATTAGCTAGAGGGGGCTCCAGGGATGGACGAAACGGGCAAGTGGCTCCTGAAATGCAGCCTGAGGGCCATCCGTCAAGGAACATTCTGGATCCTCCTGCCCACGTGTCCGTTCCTCAAGAGGAGGACTCTTCCAACCTTACAACACTAGCATGTAGTTGAACATAACTTTTTTCTAATTTATACCATTCCCCCTTTTCCTCTTGTGTTCTATAGATCTTGGCATTCTTGAAACAGCTAAGGAAATAACACTACTGACAGCTCTCCTTCTAACCCAGTCCTTTTACTTAGCAAGAATTGTACCATAAACACAGACCTAACATGCCCACAGCAGGTCTTTCCTGTGTTCAAGAATGATGTGCTCTAATAGCTTTCTGGTAAAAGCAGCAGCCTCCTCGAGAAACAACATAAGGATCCCTTTGTGAATGAACAGGAGAGAGAGAGACTGATTGATCGATTGATTGATTGATTGAGGAGCTCCTGTCGGCAGATGAGAATGCTTCACAAGGGGTCTGGGAGAACACGTAGCACAAAGACCAGAACCCTAATTCCGCTTCCTAGCACAGGTCACGTCAAAGCGTGCAAGCTTACACCCGTTTAACCGCCTAGCTCAACTCTGAGGGTACAGAGAAAGCCAAGGCCCCCCAGAGACAACCTGGAACCCATCTCCCCGGAGCGAAGGAAAGTCCCCAGGTGGAACTGAAAGGTTGAAGGGAGCCGTGCTGCTGTGGGAAAACATGAAGAATCTGCCAGGCTGGGCAGAAGTGAGCAAGATGAGCTTTGATGTCACGTATTTGCTCCTTTAACAGGACCTATTCTTGTGCTAGTTGAAATTGGAACATTTCCCACAACGGTAACATTTTCTATAAGGAAGCTCTTGGTCACTGCAAAGCTAACTGGATAAAGTCTTCAGCCACTGACTTTATTAAGCCTCTGGTTCATGGTTCATCCTCCTGGGAGATGAGGATGAACACGTGTAGGGCAGCGCAGTCATCCGTCATCCACGGGAAGGCTCTCTTGCGCTGTTCTGGTTGAGGCAATGAACTTGGGGAGAGGAACCTGTCCTTGTTTATCTCCCACAGAAGCCACCGTGCACGAGGTGGACACAGCAGGAAAAGATTCTTCTGGGAAATGGGACAGGCCAGGCTTCCCCGTGAGCCTGTTCCTGGTGCTCTGCCTGGAGTGGGTAGAGCCAGGGGTAAGGAGGCGCACAGAGGGAACCCGAGGCTCACGGAGAACGTGGTTTTTCCCCACAAACATGCAAGCAGGGCGCTCAGGCCCAGGCTACTGACTGGTGAAGGCTGGCGAAAAGAAAAACCACCAGCGAAACATGGGCAGGAGATTTAAAAGTGGGAAAGGCCAAGTTCAAGGTCAGAAATGCCTGCGAAGAGGGAAGGGAAATGAGCCTGGCCTGATGGCCTGGAGGCCACCTGCTGCCTCTGGTGACAAGTCCTGGGGAAGGTGGCAAGGTATGGCCCGAGGGAGGATGCTCAGGTCCCACTGTCCTCAGAGACTGATGTTGGAGGCAGAGATCAGCCATCCAATCCCAAACCAGAGGAGCTGGTGGGTGTGGGGAAGGGCACCATCCTACGCTCAGGGAAGGGCAGGGCACCGTCCTACGCTCAGGGAAGGGAAGGGCACCATCCTACGCTCAGGGAAGGGAAGAGCACCGTCCTACGCTCAGGGAAGGGAAGGGCACCGTCCTACGCTCAGGGAAGGGCAGGGCACCGTCCTACGCTCAGGGAAGGGCAGGGCACCATCCTACGCTCAGGGAAGGGCAGGGCACCGTCCTACGCTCAGGGAAGGGAAGGCACCGTCCTACGCTCAGGGACGAAGCCTGGGCAGTAAGACATGAGCTGGAGAGATGAAGACTGCTGTAAGAGAGGGAAAGCTGAGCCCTGAAGAGGGGTCTGCGGGGGAGAAACAAGACCAAACGGAACAGAACAAGACCGAAGCCAACGGAGGAGACAAGGCTGAACCTGGGTGGGGGCAGAACAGCTTTCTAGGATCCAGTGAACCCCGAACAGCAGTGCACAGGGCAGTCCACCTAGGAGCACGTTTCACTGACTCCGCGGAACAGAAGGAAAGCGTGACGCTCACAGCTAGAACCGGTCCTGCGTGTCCCATCCGGGGAAGGGACACTCCCAGCAGCACCAACGTACCCTCTGAGCACCCAGGGAATGTACTTGCGGGCCATCCTCCTGCTGCCCCGTGGGGAGGACATCAATTTAATGGTGAGTTAGGAGACACGTACATGTAAATGTACTGTTTCCAGGACAGCTCTGGTTTAGCCGGCTATCCTTGCATGACGCTTCACTTTCCTGTCAAAATGTCCTGTGTGGGTGGTGAATGAGATGATCATCCTACTTATAAGCCAACCCGTAGCCAGAAGTGGGTCACGGGGCTCATGGCAAGGAAGCCTGCGAGTGAAAATCGGTGCGTTTAACAGAAAACGCTTCTTTGGTCCTCAAAGAGGAGACGGCTAGTATTTCTTAAAGAAGGGCCGAGAGCAAGTACAAGGCCCTCCATGGGAGCACAGAGGGTCCCCAAGGACAGCGCCCACTGGAGCCTCCAGGCTCTGCCCTCGGGGTGGGGGGCCCTCGGGTGATCCAGCAAAGCTCAGAGAGGACCTTCTAGGACTTAATTCAACGTGAAGCTCGCTGGCTCCTTTTAGACATATTGTCAACTCTCCTAAGAAACGTCCGGGTAGAAAACACAGTGGATTGAAGCCCAACAAAACAGTCTTTCTGTAAAAACGCAAAGGTGAGGCTACAGGGGAGCGGAATGGGTTACTAACCAGCAGGCTAACTGTGCAGCCAATCTTCCTGCCGTCTACCTCTCCCATTTTCATGCAGTCCCTGAAAACAAAAAGCAACAGTCAGAGCTCAGGGCCTCGGGGCTGAGGCCAACAGAGGGCACTTGCAGGGCAGGAAGAGGCCAGCTGCTGTGCAGGGGACTCCGCAGACCTGGCTGCAGGGTCTGGGGGAGGGGTCGGCTCTGGGGCACCCGTCTCTGCAGCGATTTCACTGCCAGGTGGAGCCTGCTGCCGCCACCGCAGGGGCTCGGGGAGGGGTGACCGTGCGGCACAGCACACCTGGCTGAGGGCAGCTGGTAGGACTGGCCGTCCACCATGGGAACGAGGGTCTTGTTTGCAAAGCAGAACAAAAACACGGTGCTTTGAAGGGGACTGAACTGCTTTATGCCTGTGGAAAGCAGCAGGGCTGTGCAAAGCGCTTTACACGGTCTCCACCCTAAAACCAAAGGGTCTACTCACTGGCACTAATGGGTGAGTCCAGATAAAAAACAAATAGACCAAAAAAACCCCTTTGATAATGGGACTCGGGGAACCCTCCCCATTCACTCAGGTTTTGAAAGAAGAACTGCTGACCAAAACAAAAGGGGAAGGAAGGGGGCCTACACGTAGGGGAGTTCAGAGTGCGGCTGCTGACTGCGCCGGGCTCCCCCAGAGCTCAAGTGCAAGGTCTCTGGCCTGGACCCCTACCTGGCGGGGTGCAGCTCACCTGGCCACCGCGGGGCCGGGCGTACCTGTAATCCAGCAGCCTCTCCATGAGACGGGTCACCGTGGCGATCAGCGAGACCCCGCTCTCTCTCCATGTTTCCCGCTCAATTTTCTTCAGCAGGCTGGAGAGAGCGAGAACCCAGGGCGTTGTTAACATTTATTTTTACCAGTCTCCATGGCAACCCTTTTTACTTTCCTCAGCACCTTCAACGCCTTAGCAACCACGGCAACATCTTACAAGGAGCACAGTTTGCAAACATCATCTTACCTAGGGTAGGGACCAAAGAGCGGAATTCTGATCCCGGAAGCATTGACAAAGCAAAGGGATTTTCCGATTATCCAAGGCATCAGACAGACACATGCACATCGCATTCCCAGAACACAGGCGCCACGGCTCACGGACAGCGTTTCCTAGCTGCTCTCCCCTGCGGCCGGTGCGGCCAGCAGCGGCGCCCGCAAGTCCCCGGCACGTGAGACCTGGCTGTCCGGAGACGTCCTTACCTCTGCGAGGAACGCATCCTCATCTGCGCAGCACCAACCCAAGGGGGACCTGGCGCGGGCGGCGTGACCGTGGGTGTGTTTCCTCTCACTAACAGGGCCCCTCAGTACGTGTCGTGCTGCCATCTGCGCACTCACTCGGCAGCCACACGCACTGCGTCATCCACCAGAGGGTTTCCCACGCGGGCTGAGGGCAGGTGACAAGCCTCAGGTGCCTCCTGCCTCCCTCAGGCACCGTGGGACAGGCGCTGGGTGAACACAAACTAGCACCTCGGCCCTCCCCTCCCTGCTCTCGGCAAACCAATCCCGCGCCCGGCAAAGCTGTGCGACTGAACGTGCCCAGTGACTCATGGTGGGACATTGGCAGGACCCTACGGACATGCGTCCTTGTCCCTCTGAACTGCGTGGTCATCTTTCTGTCCAAAGTTGTGTGTCTCTCATCTTGGTTTCAGAAACAAGCCGGGAAACATTTCTCCCAGGTACCACCTGAGCCTGCTGTACCCTGCCCTCCGGGGGAACGGAGGAGTCAGGAAAGAAAAGCTATTTTGTCTCCCTGGCTCCTTCTGCCGGTTCCCAGGTTGGGGTGGCGGTGCGGGTGGGCAGCACAGGAAAGAAGGGGCCCTGCCCCGACGGATCTGCCCCAGGAAAGGCCCCTCGCTCGATGTCAGTGTGTTTTCTGGAAACACAAGAACATCACCTCTGAACAGCCCCATTTGGAGCCAGCCTGGGGTTGAACCCAGCGCCAGCGGGAAACGTGCCTGCCCAGCCGAGCAGGAGGGCCGGAAGCCTGCCCGAGGGCCAGCCCACACCTCCTGACTTTAGAGGCTGAGAAACAAAACTCCAGTAAAACGATCATTCTAGAAACAGGGGTTTCTGCTTTGGGTGTGAGTGTTGCCCCTGCAGAGCCTCCGGGTGCAGCAAGGAGGCAGAGCCCACCGACCTCTGGTGGGAGGGGAGAACCGCACGGGGCCACCTCCATGCCGGGCCTGACGCCCAGCAGCGGCACCCGGTCTGCACCCAGCTCAGCGGCTCTTCCGGTTGGGCTCTGGCCTCCAGTTGCCCCTGACACTGACCACAGGCTGCCGGAAAGAGGGGCGGGTCCCCTGCACTAATCTGGGGCAGGCGGGGGGTCCTCATCGGGGCTAGATCAGTTGACTTGACTGCGGACAGGCAGGCAGCGGGCCCACAGCCGGGGCTGCAGAAGCCCGCAGGGCTCAGCAGGTTTTCCTCTGTGGAGGAGTCAGGTGGGGGTGCAGGTGTGACCCCCAGTCGACCTCTCCGTGTGTCGGGCAGGGTTGTGCTGGGGCTGCCGCGCGCATGTGAGCCAGCGGTGTCCGCACTCTCCCGAACTGGAGAAAAGCGTCCTGTCCCTGAACGGCGGTTTCCGGGGCTGTGTCCACACCGGAACTGGGTGTGGTCACCAGAGGCAGCTCTAGTGACCTGCCGACCCACTGAATGACAGAGCCACTGCGTCGGGGCCAAGGGCTCCCGCAGCAGCCCTGGGCGTGTCCGGCAGCGGCTCGGTCACCGGCACCAGCGCGCTGGGCAGCCGGGGAGCCAAGCTTCCTCCTGCTACCGAGAGCTCACCCTCCTGCCTCCACTCTTTCCTCAAAGGCACGTGGTGCACAAGGTCAAGGGGACGTCAGGTTAGAGGGCGGCTCCGCAGAGACGGAAGGTGTCCCGCGAGGGCCGCTGTGGCAACAGCTATGTCAACTTCAGGAGGCCACGTGGGTCTTGGCTGTGCCTTAGCCGTGATGACAGAGCACAAACGGGACTCTGCCCTGTGGCAACACGGGTGCCCGACTCAGGCTGCGCAGGGACCCACGGCGACCAGCTAACTCCCTGTGACCCGAAGGCCAGAAGCATGTGGCTGTGGCCCAAACACAGGCAGGGTGTCATTTTCTCTCCTGTGCGCAGGTAGCAACCATATGCCATTATCGCTTTCAGAGTTTAGTCCCAAAATGCCGGTCATCGAAGCACGAGAGAAAAATACTTGTGGTAACACGTTTCCAGTTTCATGCTAAAAGCCCACGACAGAATAAACACCCCCACTGAACAAACCGGGGCCCTAGCTCCAAAGGCGTCTGTTTTCATCATCGCTTTGATTTTCACGCAAGCCTTACGGGCCACGTCAAAGCCGTATCCGCGCACAGGCGGCCCCGCAAATTGCTCCCTCTCAGGCCTTGGCTGAGGTGGTTTCCAGATACCCTGTAACCGCGTATTTCTTAATCTTGTGAAGTTATTAGAGAAATTCATCACAAATCTCAAGAGATCCATTTCACTGAGTGCTCTCCTGTTTTAGTTCTTTGTTCAAACCAAGGACTGAACTGGCATGAGAACTGCTCTTAAAAGCCAGTTATTACGTTGGGCAAGGTTTCCATCAGAAGCTTGCTCAGCCCCAGCTGCTGGGAGCGACAGATGCTTTGCACAGGAGCAGGAAGGCGAGGGCGGCTCGCTGAGTAACTGCTTCAAGTTCCCGTGCAACCCAGTGTCGGAACAAAATGGTCTTGAGGGTTCGGCACAAAGGGTGTCTCTGGTCACCCCCACCGCCACTGCAAAAATCCGGACACCCCCTTCGGCTTGTCCTTTCAATGTAATTTTCTTAAAAGCTTCAAGAATGATTTTGAAGTGGATCAGTCACTAATAATACTTTTCAAACCTAGAGACGTTCCTGCAGCCCGTGCCCCACACGTGGGAGCAGGCAGGGAGGGGCAGAAGTCTGCACTGGTCCCTCAGAGCGAAAGCATTCCGCACGCTTTTAGGTGCAACCTGGACCCCGGCAACGTGCCAGGTGCACAGGTCTGAAAGGGACTCCGGCCCTTGGGCAGCTGTAGAGAAACAACTGTCAGAATTAAACTCCCTGCTGTCCTGTCCTGTCCTGTCCCACAGTGGGTGGGCACCTGCTGCCGCAAGGCCTCCTGGGACTGGACTCCCATCCTGCTGCTGAGGACAATCTCCGTCCCTTGTCCCACACGCCTCATCGTTTTCCATCCTCCACACCAACCCCGAGTGCAGAACCGACTGAACAGGCTCGGCTCCTGGGATGCTCTAATAGGAAACTCCCAGGCCGCACGAGCACCAGTTTGGCAGATGAAGTGACGGCGGAGCTGCCGGGAGGTCCGGCTTCGGGGCACCAGCCCAGTGACCACGCACTCCGGGTCTCCTCCCAACCCAGCCCGAGACCACCACCCTCCGGCCGTTTCCCAGGGAGGGAAGGGGGTGCCGTCTGCGGCGGAGCACGTGACCCGTCCTCGTCGGAGATGCAGTGACAAAGGTGCAGCCACCAGCGTCAGAGGACCGGCTTGCCGGAGTCAGCGAGAGCCCCTCACTCACCCCCAGCCCCTCAGCGCGACACGGCGCCCCAGGCCGCAGCCGACGGGGAGCCCTACTCACATACTGTTGAAGAGCTCGCGGTAGGTCTCGTCCCCTTTGCCCTCCGACATCAGACTGTCCAGCTTGTCAATGAGCCTGGTCTCCACCTGAAACACACCCCCACGTCGCGTTTCTGGGCGGTGGGGACACAGTTACACGGGCAGCAGAAAAAGCCCAGCAGGCCACGTGCAAGGGACGCGATCGGCTGTGGTTCCGGCAGACCCCCCTGGGCACCCGAAGGGGCTGATGTCGGCGCAGCACGGTGGCTGCAGGCTCCCCGCGGGGCACTGGCTGCTGTCACAGCCTCTCCTGGTTGATCCCAACACAGAGGCGGGTGGCCCGGCATCAACGTTTGGACCTTTATCTTAGGAGCTATAAAAGCAAGTCTAACCTCTTTTCTTAAAAGTCCCTGTATGTGCGAACATCAGCAAGCTGGCAGATCCACCAACATCAACCTAGATCTTTGATGGGCCTTCTCCGTGTTTTCTTGCCCCGCCAGCTCGGGCTGCACAGAATCTGTGCCCAGGTGACATGCACCCGCTCTGCACGCGGCCAGGGCGCCGAGACCCCGCACCAGCAGCCAGCAGCAAGGCGGAGAGAAGACAGACTTCCTAAAACTGTGGGCAACACAGGCCCCTATTGGGCTTGACTGTGCCAGGGGTCGGAGTAGCATCCGCGCCCGCAGGAGACGGCAAAGGCAAAGCACCTGCCGCACAGACCAGCACAGCCAGGGCTGAGGATGGGGTCTGACTGTGTCACAGACGCAGCCCAATTACTCCTGTGAACTAAGCTGCAATAAGGGGACCGTGACAAAAGGGAATCCAAGTGGGTCCCGCAGTACAATACATAATAGCCTTTTGTTCAGCTATTAGCTTTCTCGGGAGCACAGGCAGACACGGATCCAGGTGCCGTGCCCGGCTTCCGCAGCGGAACCGTTCTCTGCAGGCTCTCGGCTTGCTGGTGAAGTGGGCGATGGGCTTCCTAAGATGTGGGACCGGCTCCTTCCCTGGGAGGGGCACAAAGCATGCAGGAGTGCCTGCGGGGGACTGTGTGCAGGTGAGCGCACGCAGGTGAGGACATGCCAGTGAATGCAGGCAGGTGAGTACGTGCCAATGAGTGCAGGTAGGTGAATGCAGGCAGGTGAGGACATGCCAGTCAATGCAGGCAGGTGAGCGCACGCAGGTGAGGATGTGCCAGTGAATGCAGGCAGGTGAGCGCATGCAGGTGAGCACGTGCCAGTGAGTGCAGGCAGGTGAGCCAGTGAGTGCAGGCAGGTGAGCGCACGCAGGTGAGGACGTGCCAGTGAATGCAGGCAGGTGAGTGCACGCAGGTGAGGATGTGCCAGTGAATGCAGGCAGGTGAGCGCATGCAGGTGAGCACGTGCCAGTGAGTGCAGGCAGGTGAGCGCATGCAGGTGAGCACGTGCCAGTGAGTGCAGGCAGGTGAGCCAGTGAGTGCAGGCAGGTGAACGCACGCAGGTGAGGATGTGCCAGTGAATGCAGGCAGGTGAGCGCATGCAGGTGAGGATGTGCCAGTGAATGCAGGCAGGTGAGCGCACGTAGGTGAGCGCACGCAGGTGAGGATGTGCCAGTGAATGCAGGCAGGTGAGCGCACTCAGGTGAGTGCAGTGCCTGTGTGCACAGAAAGGAAGCCTCGTGTCTGTGACCTGAGTGACGCGGCAGAGTGGAAGCAGCGGATTCCTGACGCAACCAGATTGCAAAATAAGAATATGCATCTTTCCCAAAACCGCACTGGAGATAGGAGACCCTATGCCAGCAAAAGCGACAGGCTGCTGTGCGTAGTTTCCGTCACAGGAATTTCCACTGCTTTCCCCTCTAACACGAATGCTCAACGCTTCTGTGAAGGAAAAACCACCACACGCTGCGTCTCGAGGCTGGAAGCTAAGCCTCCTCCCAATACGACGCGCAGACCACCATGAGCGAATGGTGTTAAGGCTCATTAGCCTTCTGATCCCCTCAGGTTGTGTCCAGCTGGGAGCAAAGAAAGTCTCTGCCCGCTCTTAAATGCAGACCTGGGAAATCACACACAGTTTTGGCTGAAGGGGGAGGAAATGGCTTTTCAGGGCTTCCCAGAGGCTCAGGGGCGGGGAGGGACACGTGTCCAAGGCCACATGGCTGGACAGGGGCCGGCCGGGCTGGAATCTGGCCTGTTGACGGCTCGCTGGGGGTCACCTCCCCGCGGAGAGCCGCACCTGGGGGCCCGGCCGTGCTCGGGGGGAGTGGCGCCTACCTGCTTGAAGTTGCCACTGCGCCTCTGCTCCCAGTCCATCATGTCGTGGAAGACGGGGATCATGACGTTGCGCAGGTCGGGCTGCGGGATCAAGGTCACCTCCAGGAAGGGGCCGATCAGGGCAGGGATGAAATGCAGCTTGTGCTCCCCTAGATCCAATGAAACGTTCGCACCTCAGGATCTTCGGTCTTAACATCTCACAACATTCATATAAAACTTGTTGACAACTATTGCCAAGTATCGTCCCCATTTTCCTTGTCACCCCAAGCAAGGAAATCCTCCCCTAAGCAGATACGTAAACAGTACGCTTCCACCTGCTGGTTAATGTGTCTCCTTTTTTATGAAAAATGAGAGAATTAGTCTTTTTCTTGTGAAACAACAAAGCCGTAAGAGTCCATTTAAATGTATGTAAATCACCAGGAATCGATTGTGTATTCACACACTGGCATTTTTATACTGCCGATTTCGAAACAAGGTTGAAGAAGGGCAGCAGGTCAAGGTCCGCCACAGACTTCACCGCAAGGTAAGGGAGGACCGGTACCGACAGCACAGCTTTCGTTCAGAAAAATACACGTTGGTCTAGAAGATGACACCCCGGAGGTTGACCACCGGAGACTTTTATATACAAAAAAGGCGGTTCCATCTGTGCGTTTTTCACATAAACGTAGCCTGAATAAAAATCTAAATGGCGCTCAAAGAAAAGAATACATTGTGACAGTTTTCCGGGAAGACTACACTGTAACCGCAGAGCATTCGCGGTGGTGTACTCGCGAGCGTCCAGAGGCCTGGCGTCTCTAAGCGACAGGGCGGAAGGTGCAGTGGACAGAGAATTCACCTGGCAGATGGTCGAGTTCAGTCCATGACCCGAGTCACCTGCGTTCACGCGCCGTTTCTATGTTTATCGCAAGGAACCTGTGCGCTGTGGGAACGTTTCTCAGGAGCTCCCCCTGAACCTGTGTTTCCCAGCACACGGCACGGTGGGGGGGCTGAGTGGAAGCCAGCCGTGTGCACGAGAGAGGACCCTCGTTCTCTTCTCTCCCTTAGATCTGTTGTCATAGGGTCGAGTACACACAAAGATCATGTTCTGGGTTACGTGCTCATTTTGGAGTTCCGTACCTTCTCCTTCATTTGTTTTGCTTTTTTGAATTAGAAGGCATTAAGGTGGCCGCTGAGCTGGGGCCATGTAAGTCCAGGTGCAGAGTTTCAACTGAGATGGACTTGAAGGGGTGTGAGAGGACACAGAACATGAAAGGAAGGACTGAGAAAGACGGGGAATGACAGGTGAGATCAGGTCTGGGCGGAGCCACCGCGTTTGGGACTGAAGTGCCCGGGACAGCCCTGCCGTCTCCAGGAGGCGGCCTCACCCATGTCCTCAACACTTGGAGGACCTCGGCAGGACAGAGCTGGCGGGACAGAGCTGGCAGGGCCCTGCCTCCCTGGCCGCCCTCCGGCTGGTGTCACCGAGGTCACGTCCTCTCCCTGCGGTTGCACCAGACAGGCCACTGAACCGTCTCTCACCGCCGCGGAGTGACGCATCACACTTCACGTGGAAGGAGGGGCTCTGGCTGGTCACTAACTGCTTCCTACCCTCAGTTTTCACACAGGACCGCGTGGCTTTGCTCACCACAGGACACTTTCTTCCTCCCCCAAAGAAAGGTCCTTCGCAGTGGGACTTACTTCTGTTTTCCTCCGAAGGAAGGAACCCTTGCAGGACCAACAAACGCACCGTAGCAGAATCGCCACGCAGCCCCGTTCCTCTGCCCGCCCCCCGCCCCCGACACGCACATTTTGAGCAGGTGGCTAGCGCCTGAATTTGCCGTTCCTTCCCTCAGTGATTGTGTCGGGCAGAGCAGAGGCACCCGAGCTCTGACTTACTGTCACCTGCACAAGGCAAACGTGCTCAGCGATTTTCCGGGTGTCCTGCAAAGCCAGGGGAGGGAAGGGAAAGAGGGGGGTGGGGTTCCTGTGGCAGGTCTTGCAATGAGCAGGCTGGACACCTGCCGCCTGGCCCAGCACCCTGAGACAGTTTGAGGGGTGCAAGGCCTCCCACAGAGATTCCAGCAGAGCCACAGATGAAGGGCAGAGGCCACTCCGGCCTGCGACTAAGAACCAGGAGGGCCTCTGGTGCTGCGTGTGGGGACGGGAGGGGCAAAAACTGCAACTGACATGGATTTTCCTGCCAGGTGACAGCCCTGCCGCGCCTGTGTCAGCAGGAGGAGTGGGACAGTCGCCACAACGACTTTCACTGGGGATGCTGCCTGAGCCAGGCAGCTGCTGGTCTCTAACGAACATCATCACCACGCACGGCTTTCAGTCACCGCCAGGCTCTCGGGTCTTTTTTAATCTCAAAAAAATCTCACCCAGGGCACATCACCAGGCTGCAAGCCAGGTCTCCAGCCAGGTCTGTAGCTGGAGGCAGGTGAAAGGCAACCACACATGGATGTTCCTCTCCCTCTCTCCAGAAATAATAAATACAGTCTTTTAAAAAATTAAAAAATAAAACTAACATGTATCACTCAATAATAATGAAACACATAAAGAGAAGGTGACTTTTTTTTTTCCAGACAGACACCAGTTTAAAGGATTCACTGTCACCCTCTCCCCTGCCAAGGTGTCATTACTTCCTAGAGATGCCTTCACTAACTTAGACACTTGGCTTCCGACCCTGCCGTTGCTCAGGTGCCCTCTTCATTCATGCACTGGAGCACAGCGAGGAGCTGGGGACTCAGGTGGCCTCTCTCCTCACTTACCCAGGCTCTGCCACATGCTGAACACCTCACAGCCCATGGTGACCCGCATGTCCCCGTACCTGGAAGAAAACAGAAAACACGCCTGATCCAAAGCCCCTGGAACAGAGAAGCTTTTGTCTCTCTTGAGGACACAATCTATCATTCCGAGTTAAAAGTCAATATGTGTTCAGGTAAAGACGCTTGATGGACATGGTAACTAATTCAAACATTCCTAGAAATCCTTCAGTGAAAGAGCTGTGTCTTCTAACTTCCACTTTGATTGGAATTTTGCACCCTGAAAGGCTAAGGACAGGAAAAAAATGTTTAAGTAAGTTTATAATATTGAAATTTCCAGAAAAGCCCACTGGTCCTCCTGGTCCTTGCCTCTCCCTTGTAACTCCAGTCACAGGCAGCTGATTTCGGAAGCAGTTCCGTGAACACCCTTTAAAAGGCACAGCCCTCATAGAGAATCATGTAGTCAATAATATTCTAATAACTATGTGTGGTGTCCGGCAGGTATGAGATTTATCAGGATGTTCACTTAGTAAGTTATATAATGTCTAATCACTGGGGTGTTCACCTGAACTATAATACTGCATGTGAAATATAATTGAAAAATTTAAATATGATTAATGTTAGAGCCTCTACCATCTGATTTTTCAAGTGCAGCCCAGACCATTGATGTATGGTCTTTGTAAATAAGTATTTTACTGAATTACTTTTAGGTAAGAGCAATTAGGCTGGATCTTACTTTAGAGAATATTGTCCAATGCAGTAGCGACATGTAGTTATTTAAAGGTTAATAAAATTAAAATTCAGTTCCACATTTCAAGTGCTCATTAGGTACATGCAGTTACTAACTACTGTATTAAATAGCGCAAATACAGAATGTTTCTACCACTGGAGAAAATCCTATTGGACAGAGGTGCTTTAAAGTTACTAGTGAAAAACAACCAAGCAAATGAAAATCTTTTAGAATGTAATGAATATAAAGGCATTTTTAAACCCAATAAAGCTTCTGCTTCTGCCTTCAAAAAAAAAAAAAAAGGCACGGCCCTCACAGCAGCTAAGCTTCCACCTGCTGGCAGGCTGCTACTTACTTTTCTAAGACCTTTTTCTTTTTGGAAGGTGTGAACATCTCCAACTGCAGGCACAGCTGGTTTATGAAAATGACCGCGAGGTAAAAGTAGGAATCCCAGATCTAAAACAAGAACAAAACGTGTAAGCACAAGGGTGTTGCAGAAACATTTACAGGTCAAGTGTCACGAAGTCTTGGATTTGCTTCCACAGTAGCAAGTGGACAAGGTATAGCTGACACAAGATGAGCCCTGAGTTGATAACTGTAGAGGCCAGATATGGGCACCTGGGGTCGGGGGTCCCTCTACTTCTCTCTCTGCCTTTGCAAATGCTTGGGATGGTCTACAGCAAAGAAGTCAGCCAGATAAATACCACTTTGTTCACATTGCTTTGCTGCTGTACCCAGGTGTCATGAGCCCTCTGGCATGTGTTTTGTTTCTCTTACAGCCTGTGTGTCTCCAAGGAGACAGAGGTAAGAGATGGATTGCTTCATTCCTGTGAAAACTCATTTTGGAACTCCTTTTAATGTGGAACTCAAAAGAAGGCATACACTTCTTTGGAAATGCTGATTTCCTTAAATTCTGACAGTATATAACAATTTCCAGCTCAGACAAGGCTTCTGAGTCAAAGTTTTTTCTTGTCCCTAAAATAGCATCAGAATGAGATCAGAATAAGATTCCTGGCAATAAACTTAACCAAAAACATGTAGAATATAATAAAATGAAACCACTGCTCTGCCAACACCATGCAAAATTAAAAATAGGAGAAATATTAAAAAGGATCACTACCTTGCATACAAAAAGCTTACAAATAAAGAAGAAAAGTATGCTAGAGCCCCAGCAAGACATAGAACTAAGGCACAGAACAGGCAATTCATGAAATAATGAATTTTAGTCAATAACTAATAACTCGTAATGAACCTATAACTGGTTACCAGTAAGAAATGCAAATTAAGAGCAAGAAAGATTTTACCCCTCATCAAATTGTCAAAAAATGCTGTCTCTTCCAGTTCTGGTGTAGATGTAGGGAATCCAATGATTGGCACAACCTTTAACTTCACTTATAAATATTTGGCCCAAGAAATAATTGGGGACATAGGCCAAGTTTATTTTTAGTAAGACTGTAGGTAAAAGGAGTGATATTTAAGAATACTAGAAACAACCTAAGTGTTAGAAAGGGGAGCTCTAGTTATGCAATTTTGATATGTTAATTAAGGTAGATACAAGGAAATATTATGAAACCATTAAAATTCCATTGGTTTTTACTGTATTCACTTTTAATTTTCTAATTATCCAATAAGAACATTATTCATTGTTTTATGTGGAAAATGTTATTTAAAAAATAAGAAATAAAGATGGCAAAAACACAAGCCCTGACCATACTATCAGAATTTACCATCTGTCATTTAAAAATTAGGCTGTTGCCCTGGCTGGTGGCTCAGTGGATAAGGCACTGGCTTGCCAAACTCAAAGGTCACTGGTTCGATTCCCAGTCAGGGCACATAACCAGGTTGCAAGCCAGGTCTCCAGCCAGGTCCATAGCTGGAAGCAGGTGAAACGCAACCATACACTGATGTCTCTCTTTGCCTCTACCCTTTCCCCTCTCTCTGGAAATAAATAAAATCTTTAAAGAAACAAAAAAAAAAAAAAAAAAAAAGAGAGAGAGAGAGAGAAAACTAGGCTGTCAAGAATTCTGAGACCTAGACATGCCACATTATATTAGAGATGTACAAAGTTTTGACTTAAAGAATCTTAGTATTTCTTTTCTCATTAAATCATCCTAAAAAATGGTAGAATGAAAAATTAAAGGAAGAAATAGGTTTACTATGTAAATGTTTTCTTCATATAAACTGTATGTTAAACTCTGTCCTAAAAACATCATGTTTAAGTCCCCTTTGTCATGCATGGGATCACGCAGAAAAGAACAAGAATTAAAAATTACAGTAACAGTCCTGGCTGGCCTGCGAACCAAAGGGTGGCCCAGTTTGATGCCCAGTCAGGGCACAGGCCTGGGTGGCAGGCCAGGCTGGGGGCTGTAAGAGGCAACCACACATGGATGCTTCTCTCTCTCCCTCCCTTTCCTCTCTCTAAAAATAAACAAAGAAAATATTTTTTAAAAATTCCGGCAACAACAGAAGAATCATCTCTTTAGCATTACGAATTCTACCAGGTTTGTAAGTAGGATGATAGTCATGACTATTCTAATCATATTCACAATTAAAACGTATGTGGCCCAAGATTAAATTGAAGTAGCTGGAACAATTCTTTCCCTATTATTAAGAGAGAGAGAAAAAAAAAAAAAAACCCATGTCATTCCCTGAGTTCCATGCAAACCCTTTCAGCCCAGGTTCCAAAGCGATGTAGCTGACACTTACCTTATAATCGAAATTTTCGTTTAAGAAGTTCTTCCGGAGCGCGTCGGACAGGTAGAGAACCGTTGTTATGATGACGCTGCGGTCAGAGAACAGACCCCGTTAGTGACGGCCGGCGCTGAACTCCCTGACCAGACGGGGTGAGCGCAGCCAGGGTAAACGGGAACCTTCCACGGAGAACAAGATGAGGAAATTCCCGCTTGAACTGAGAGAGCGGGTGGGGGCCGCCAGGTTTAAGAAGAAAGGGAAGAAAGGAAGAGAAGCCCATCGCTGAGGTCGGGTCTTTGCAGGACACAGGAAGATTTATGATTTCACGTGACTCGGATGGAAGTACATTGACCTCCTGATGTTCTGCAGCATTTTTATTAATTTCTAAACAAAGCGACGACCTAATACAGATCTAACGTCCCACAGACGATTCAGAGGGAAGCAGAGAACGAAGCGGAGCCCCAGGAGGAAGAGGCTGGGCGCGCACCGCGCGTTCGCCCCGTCTGCTCCGCGGCCGGCAGTGAGGGCCAAGAGCCGGGGGGCAGGCGCCGCGAGCCCCCCAAGACAGAGCAGCACCAGGCCGTGCCCCTGCCCCTCACGGTGGGTGTCATGTGGTTCCGAGAATGGGGTGCCGCCGGAGAAGCTAAGGAGACACCAGCCGGGGTTGCACCAGCACAGGGAGGTAAGGCAGGATCCGGGGGGCACGCTGAGGTAAGGCAGGATCCGGGGGGCACGCTGAGGTAAGGCAGGATCTGGGGGCGCACAGGGAGGTAAGGCAGGATCCGGGGGGCACGCTGAGGTAAGGCAGGATCCGGGGGGCATATGCTGAGGAAACCCAGAGCCGCGTCCTTGTTCAGAGCTGCTCCCGTTCGCAGCCGGAAGAGCCTATCACCTGCCTGCCTCTCCGGCGGGCCGGCATGGGGGGCACGACCGCCAGACGTGAGGCCTGCACACAGCTAAGATGTTCGAGTGGCTCCACTTCAACTGCCGTCCGTGACGCTCAGACCGCGCGTTTCCGGGGAATGCAGCCCTGACTCAGGTCCCCGGGACGCAGGCCCCAGGCCTGGCAAAGGCGGGCACGAGTGGCGTTCGGGATTACTTTCCCTGCTCCAAGCCCGCGTGGCTCCTGTTTTTGTTCTGGGACCCGTGACTCAGCGCTGCAACTCGGCAGCCCAGAAGGGGTGGCAACCTCTTACTATAAACGGTCAGATGACTGGAACCTGCCGCAGAAACGCAGCACAAGGACTTGCTAGGACAACCACGCTCTCTGGCAGACGGTGGCGGGTCACACATTCATCAAAGGACAGGAAGCCAGTCACTGCCCCCAGCTCCCCCACTGCGCCCACATCCTGGGGCTTAGGATGACTCTCTCATCCATGCTGCCTCCTCCCAGGGGAACCTCAGCTCTAGGATCTGTCCTTCCGACACCCACGCCCACCCCGCAACCCACTCAGGCCCCACTTCTCTGCTCCCTTTCACAGCGGAACTTTCCATGGAGCTGCCTTTCGTGACTCTTTGCCGACCTGCTATTCCATTCGCTCCAGGAGGACCTCCCTGGCCCCCAGCGGCGAGGTTCTGGGTGGCTCCCATGAGCCCCAGGGCCAGCTGGCAGCCCGCCTTGTCCTCAACCTGCAGCAGGTCCCGACGGCATGGCGGGCCGCACCCCGCCCCCCTCCCCTTTCCGCGTCCTCCGCCGGTGCTGCTCCGCACCCCACTTCAGATGCAGCCCCGCTCCGCACCCAGTCCTACACACGTCTCCTCATCTTGTCGATCTGCACGGGCCCCTCCTGGGTGCTCTCCCACGGTCCACACGCTGACAACCCGCGGCCCTGACCTCTTCCCTGAGCCCCCCATGAGCCTGTCCAGCTTCCTCCCCACCTGGGGTCACATCGCCTCATCCTCGGCTGATGTAGGAGCCGTCACCTCCTCTCCCCCTAAGCAGCGATGCCGGCCTTTCCCCTCAATGAGCAGCAACACCATACGCCCCACAGTTCAGGGCAGGTTTCATCATTTTTCCTCTGTCTGCAAGTCTCCTCTCCTCTCCAAAACAGACCTTCCCACAACGGTCACTGACATCCGCCTGCTCACCCACCCTCATCTCTTACCTGGTGGCCACACGAACCACCTAACTGGTCCTTCCTGGTCTCCCTTTTCTCTCCCCCTGCCAGTGTCCGGGCCCTGTTTCCTTCCCTTCCCACCTCACCCTCCTTCCCTGGCTTCTCCTCTCCTAGGTGAGCTCACCAAGTCGGCGTCAGGTCCCTGAGGACGCCGTACTCACTCCGAGTGCGGGGCCTCTGCGTAGGCTCTTCCTCCCCGGCCGTCTGCCCGTTGCCGCCCGCCTTCCCTGTGGGCTCCCGCTTCACCCCTCCTCTCCCGGTCTGGAACACGGGGCCTTTTGCAAACACCTCACAGCAACGTGTTCTTACGGCGTTCATTCTACACGTTAGGTGCCAGGCAACAGCTGCTGAACGAACTGGTCAAGGAAGGAGTGGGCAACTCCCCCTTCGAGTCCACAGACCCTCATTTGCTGTATGTACGCTCATCTTTAAATGCTCAATTGGTTAAAGGTGACAAATAATACAGTGTTTGGGGGGAAAATCACAAAAGAAAATGTATGATACGTAGGTGCACAAATAAACCAAAGAAGGGCCTAAAATTTCACCTGCAGAGCCAAAGGCTTTTCAACCTGCTAGTAAGGGCGTCTGCTCTGAGGGTTCTCGCCTTGGAAATGCATGAAGCTGCGCTTTGCACGTGAGGAGCCGGGGGGAAAAGGAAGCCCGTCTCGGTGTCCTGTGTTTTTGGTTTTCATCTCCCTCATGTTTTTCTCTCTCTCGGATTGAGCACTTGTCCTCATCCAGAACAACCACCACACACAACACAGCAGACAAGAGAAGCCACGTTTCCTGTCCGTGTGGAATTAGTTCCACCCTGTTGGACATTCAGGTGGCAACAGACAGAAAGACCGTCCTGCTCTCCAGGTGTCTGGTCACAGCTTCTGGCTGGACTCAAACAAAGCAGGACGACACAGGATTTGGGGCAACACAATTTATGGATGAAAAATAAAGGCATTTAACTGGCTTGAAAACACAGGATACAAAATGATACCTATTTTGAGGGATGAGCTGAGCCGCTGAGTTCAAGGGCAGGGCCAGGGTGACGTCTCTGCTAGTTCCCATGAACTCCACATGCGTTACACACATAGCCAACGTGCGAGTTGGCATGAAAATGTGTCTTTGAGGGGCCCTGGTCACACGGCTGCCTAAGAAAGTCAGTTCCAGGGAAGAAACGGCCGTGGACTCAGGCCCTGCGACCTGCATCTCCAGGGCGGCCAAGCGGGGACGTTGTCTTTCTAGTGCTCCAGCCTAGGCGACATGTCGCTGGCATCTTTCGGAAATTTATGTTTCTACCAACCTGATAGACATCAGTGCTTTCTGCAGATACAGCTCAAGGATTTGAGAACTGATTTCCGGACGGTCTCGCATTTCTAAAGCAAGATGATAAAGCTGCGCTTCCGTACGGAGTGAGATACGGCGAGGAGGGAGGAGAGGGGGGAGGAGAGGGGAGGACAGGAGGGCGTGCGGCAGGGAGCGCAGGGGGCCCTCCCCCCCCCCACCGGCGGGGCTCCTGGAGCGCAGTCCTGGGCGGGTCAGGCAGGGCGGCCGGGGAGGCCCAGTTCCTCGGGCGCAGGCTGGCGAGGCGGCGGGGTCCCTGCGCTCAGCAGCGGCTCGCGGCCTGGCTCTCGGTTCTGCCGTGGGAGCCCCTCGTGCCGCGTCTCAGAGACCACCCCCCACGAAAGCAAACCCCTTGAAGGTGACCGTTCTCGCTCAGAGGCGGCGGCGGTACTTCCAGGTCGGCTACCCACTCGTGTGACCATGACGGCATCACCGAGGGTCGGCATTTAAACCCGAAACGCCACAGACGTGGTTGTCATGGTTTCGGGAAGCTCAGGCAGAGCCTGTGTGCGTCAAACACAAAATGTCAAATTCACTTTGAATTTCTGCCATTGAAAATTCCAATTTGAGTTAAAATGTCCCTGGGCGCTCAGGGCAGGCTGGAGGACCTGTGATCGTCACAGGACGATGCTGTGATGCGGGTGGCAGCCGCCTGGACCCCGCCCTGCACGCTCCCTGGGTCGCCGCCCAGCCCGCCCCGGGTCCCTGTCCCCAGGAGACGTTTGGTAACAAACCCAGAGAGGCCAATGGCTCCCTGTAAACCTGTGGCACTGGGCATCCAGGTGAAGAGACATGTGATTCTCCTCAGGGATCCAACTGATGTGCTCAGTCCTAAGGGACCTATCAGGGGAGGCCGCGCGGTCTTCAGAACAGACACAACCAAAGCCGCTTCTGCAGCTGTGTCAGGTGCGACAGGCCACGTCACCCCGTCTGTCCTGTCACGAGGTCACGCCCCACGTCTGTGCGCACGGCCGCCAGCACACGCCGTGTTCGGCACACCCGATGCGAACCGACCCGTGTTTCTGGGCCCCAGGGAGGACACAGCGGGTCCCTGGCCTGCAGCCCCCAACCTTGCCCCCGAGTGTGAGCGGGCTCGGGCTGGAGAAGAGAAAGGAGAGGCGGCAAATACGGGCCGGGACGTGAAAATGTGTGGGGCACGAGGTGACCTGCCAGTGCGGAGGTAAGATCAGGCCCGTTTCCTGAAGTTTAGTCCGTTTCCTCAGGGCAGGAAACCAGAAGTGGGAACCCACGACCCTGCGACCCTTCCTCTGCGGCCCTTCCGACCGCCCCCATCTCCTGGGCTCCTGCTCCTTCACGCACTGACCTCAGGCCAATCCACATTTTTCACCGGATACACATAACGCGAGCTAATTCCACCAGCGCCCAGCAGAGGCACAACCTTTCACCCCAACTTCTTCCCAGTCTGTCTGTCCAGTCTGGGCTTCCCTCAGAGCACGGCCTCACCCCTCCACCGGCCTGCCCTGCCACTCAGGTGACGTGAGTCACCCCAACGGCCAGGGGTGCACAGCTCACAGGGTGCACGTAGGCGCTCAGCACATGGGGTGCTCATGCCGTCTGCTGGGTCACATGAATGACGACACAACAGGAATGAGCCAGGGCCCGGCAGCAGGGCGGGTTGACCACCTCCAGGCACAGCCCCTCAGTGGGGTATTACGCAGCTGTGGAAGGAGGACAGAGGAGCAGAGGGCTTTATGCACCGATGCTGAAAGAGCTCCAGTATCCGGAAGGGTGTCTGAGGTCTCCTTCCTGCGCAGTGCTGGGGTGGGGACACCGGGGCAGGGACCCCGGGGCAGGGACCCTGATGGAGGGCAAGCCGGAAACGAACACCACGGCCAGCACAGGCTCGGCGGGGGACAAACAAGGGAGGGGCAGGGGGCTTCTTAGTGCATCCTGGGTTCTAGTGCTGATTTTTGAACCGTATTGATATATCACCTACTTTTTAAGAATAGTACTAAGTTTCTGAAAAGAGAGAAGGTAATTTGGGGGCAAAGAAGAAAGACCCGAGGATTTGGGGACTTGGAACTTGCGATCAAACCAAAAGCACCACGTTGGACTCCACGCTAGTCCAGACCCGCGGTGTGCAAGCAGCGCCACGCGCATTTCTGGAACACGCCACGCCTGACCCTTCCGTCAGGGGCACCGGCCTCTCCTTAGACGGTCAAATACCAAAGTGACAGCAGCCTCCACAGCAGCAGCCGTCCAGGGCGAATGAATCAAAACAACACCTATTTTTGTCAGATCGCCCAGAAAGCGTGAGAGTCTCATGCCCGCAGAGCTGCAGGAGTCAGTCCGCGGGCCTGACCCAGCGAGGCCGGAAACTGCTGGTCCCGACAGCGGACTTACTTGTTCGCCACCAGGCGCATCACGGTCCAGTCCTTGGGGAACATCTCCGGGCGAACCAGAATTCGGAACACGGTGAAGATCTGCAGCAGGAAGTCCTGGGGTGGGGAGGAGACAGGCCTGCGTCACTGGTTACACACGTGCACCGGCGCATACACGCATGCTCGAGTGGGCACACGTGCACCCTGCTGCTGCCCCCACTTGGAAAACGAGGACGGGGAAGAAGGGAGCCTGACCCTGACGAACCGCCCCCCTCCTCCATCGCAGTCCCCAGCGGTCGGCTCCCCTGCCCGCCCCGTCCCCCCTCTTCCTCTTTCTCATGCACAGCAGACCTGACTTCTCATCTTTTCCCAAGACCTAGGCCTTCCAACCTCAGAAGCCAGAGGGGAACCGGCGGCCGCAGATGAGCGTGCAGGCACCTCTCCTCCGCTCGGCGCCCACAACTCCCCCAGGTCCCCTCACGAGCACCGCGAGCGGCCCGGTCAGTCCTGCTTTCCGTCAAGCGGCGCCACCTGGAAGTCATGCTCACCAGGAGCCCGCGCTTCCGACAGGGCGTTTCGGGGTGCCTGCCGGCGGGGGTCTGAGGGTGCAGGGCACGTACGGACAGGAATGGGTGCTGCGCTGAGCCCAGTGACCAGTCCTTAGAGCACGTAAAAAATAGTCTTTTTTATTTGAGATTTATCTTTCTATTCCAATTGCGTGTCAAGGTGCTTCACAGAGTCGCCCCGCCAGAGGACACTCACTGAGATGCTACCCTGAAACGGATCTCCTGGAGAACTGCTGACAAGAAGCCGTTGTCAGGCACAGAAATGTCCCCTCTGACAGCCTTTCAGGGCTCCCGGGCTGTGGCAGGGGACACCCCACCTCATGCCACACGCGAATGAACGAGAAGGAGCTGGTCCTGCTCAGAAAGGAACGGGCTCCATCTATCGATTTAGATTAATTACCGAAACCTCTCTTTGTAACCTTAAGTGCTGCTAGGAAAATACTTTAATGATTTGACTACAGGCAACAGTATAGTGTTGTGTAAAAAAAATTTTTTAACCCCACACGCAATCAAACCCAATAACACATTATGTTAAACATGTAAACTGCTTGAATAGAAGATTAGGGTTGTCACTCAAATCATCAGATGAAAGACTGACAACCTGACATGACAGGTTCGATCCAGCATGTCAATATTTTGACAAGAATTGACTTTAGCATCTTTGACATCAATACGTATGCTGCCAGGTGTGGGCCGTGTGGAAACGGGCTCACTAGGTCGTCTGTCTTTCAGAGGTCAGATGGCCCCCGTGTCCACCGAGTCACCAGCGACAGCTCCCCGGATGGCTCCCAAGGCAGGTGGGACAACCCTGGGAGACACTGCCCCCTCTAGCCTTCCCGGGGCGGTCAAGCTGGGAAGCCCTTCTTCATGCAGGTCTGAGTTACTCTGCATGGTTTTGCAGGTGACTCTCCCAGGTTTCCCGGACGGGAGTACACTCGGGCCCTATGAACATGGATGCCCACCTTTGCCCTCCAAGTGAAAATAACTGTTTGGAAAATTGCATGGAAAAATGATGAGGGACAGTGCAAGGTCACAATCATGTGGTGTGTAACTTCTAGAACACGTAGAAGCTCACGTTGTAAAGCAAGTCTCACAGTCGTGTCTGAAAAGCCATCACCAATGGCAAAGAGGAGACCCGCTGTTCTCCCTCCACACAAGTGCCGGGGAAAGGGACCTTGCTTCAGCCCCTGGGAGCAGGTGGGTGTATAATACAACATTCCTGGCTGAAGGAGGAGAAAAAAATGCCCTGATAACATCTTAGTTTGTCTTTTGCTCATTTCTAATAGAATGGCACGTTCTAGAGGCGGAAAGAACTCAACGAGGCGGAGAGGCAGCCCTCCAGCATTTCTGCTCCATGTGCATGGCCCCTCCCCAAGTCCCCGAGGGCCACGAGAAACATGACACACTGGGCAAGAGTCGTCTGAAACCACTCCAGCAGTAACCCTGGGGACAGCGGGGTTCTTTCAGAAAGAATGCCGTCCGAACATCACTAGTCCTAGCAGGTCCCTGAGAGCGACACACTTTCCAAATTCATTCTGACTTTGAGGACTATTGGGAAATGCTAGGCCATACCTTTCTTTGAATTGATAAGAAAAAAGAAGTGACACTAGGAAAAAAGAACAATAAAACATTAAGCTGTAAATCTCGATATATAATTTGTCGGTATCAGTTGAGTTTTAATAGGTCCCAGGATCCTGCCCCAGGAATTCACGCTACAGCAATTAGGGCATAGGTCCAGCGAGAAATGGATATCAAGATATGTGAGTGCACTTCCGTATCCTTCCTACTGGCAAAACCCAGAAAATACGCCATGTCCAGTGTCAGGGGAACGACTACCTCATGTAGCATCATAAAAGGAGGTTGAGAGGAATGAATGTAGCAAGCTATATAACAACATCCATGATACATTATTGTGTAAACAAGTACAGCCAACATGAATAGTATGGCCCCACTGAAAACTGTGTGTGTTACAGCACAGAACAGTCCTCGAGGACTCACCCTGTGTGCCGACACCAGCTACCGCTGGGGACTGAAAAACACGTATGTGGAGGACATGCAGCATGACAGTCCTTTTAACCAGTAGGGTTGCGTGAGACTGTCACGAATTTCGACATCAGCCATCATTTTCCATTTCTATCCTATCGAGCTCTACCTCTCCTCACTGATAGTTGCCTTATTTATTCCACTTTTAACCTAAATTCAAAGAAGATCCCTCTCCCTCGACCGATTTCCCCTAGACATCCCTGCTCTCTTGCTACTCTTAGCGAGCTGCCAAATGGAAAGTTACGCAGTTTGACATCCTAGACCTGGGTTAGAAACGTTTATGCAAGTTTAGGCAGAAGCAGAGTTTTGCTGGAGCTCAGATGGTAACAGAATTTGTAGCCCTTCTGACGACTTGGGTGTAGGAACAGAATCCCTTTTCATGAGGGAGGGGGGTTTGTACACGGCACACACCCTACCCGAGGCTGAGCTGCCCCTAGTCATGCTGAGGCAGCAGCAGACTTTGAACTCTGAGGTCACAGGCCCCCGTCACCAAACCTAAGGGTTCCTCCTCCACCGTCAACATCGGTACAAGTTAGTAGCTGCACAGCGCCCGCCCTTTCTAACCACAGGGCTGTCGACCTGTAGAGTTGTAATGCTTTTCATCCGTTTTTAATTCTAAACTCAAGCGTGAACGTAAGCCTGAGAAACATGGTGTTTTCAGGCTCGGGCATGTATGTGCCCATGGAGGGACTGCTGGAGAGGTTACATCGGCCCAAACACATTCTGTTTTGTATGACTCAGCTGGCCCACTGCTCCAAGGTCACAGGCAGACTTGTCTGGGGTCACATGTCCTCCAGGCAGTTAGGAGGGAAGGGAAGGAACCCTGACGCGCCATCTGTGTTTTCACAACATGCACGTCTCCCCCAGCGGCCCCGGCAAGACTTCCAATCATGAACATCAGAGGCAAGTGCACCAGGCTAGCCTTCCCCGCCCCTGGCATTTCAGTAGCCTTCCCATAATGAAGGCTCAAGGATGATGATGTCTGGAAAACTGAAGACATGGAGAAAAATAAAGGTCGGTAAGGACAGATGGCAGGTCACTTCTCTGACTGAGGACAATCAACTCCCAAGCTTGCCGTGAACGCTAGGAGAGACGGAGTCAAGTCCCCTAAATCTCAGCAAAGATCGGAGGATATTTAGAAGACCAGAGTAAATATTTTTAATTTAATGTCAGCATGTCAGATGAGTTCAGTGTATTGATTAGACTGTAGCTGACAGAGAATATCCAATTGAACTGCCTCCCTGGTCAGAACAGGGGAGCCAGAGTGTCTTACTGTGGTTTTACAGGGACAAAATCAGCTCACGTGTTCCCGTGAGCACTGTCATCTTGTGAAGAAGTATTTCCAGCCCACTGAACTAGTCAACATGTTCTGGCCTCGTCAGTTCTGTTCGTCTGTTTCTGGCTTATTGCACTGATAACAGGTGTTTGAATGTGTTCTTGTCCAAATTGAGTGTTAATTACTTGCATGAGTAACAGAAATCTTGAAAGGCCGGGATAGGTGAATGGCTGTGGTGAATGAAGCTGAGAAATGATAGCTTAGAATTTCGTGGAAACACGTAAAGCACCTGACATGGAACTACCCACATCGTGACCAAGAAGACCGAGAGAAGTTAAATCAAGGTATTACAAAAAAGTTTTTAAGTGGCACTTACCCTCAGTTCTTCCTTCGTATTGAAACTATCAAGAAGCTGTTGATAATGCCTGTCTGTCATTTGTCGTAAGAGGGACAGGAGACAAGCAACGAACTCCCCCTAATTAGAAAGGAAAAGAAGAAGCAAGCATACTTTTCAGTAAGGACATAAAAGAACATCAGTAATTTACTCTGAGCTACCTAAAATAGAACACTTAAATAAAAAAACCAAAACCAGTCTGATCCAAAGTCACCCAATGAAGTCTTCTAACTCTAAATTAACCATAAGTCATTCCCCCGGAGGATTACCACTTGCTTGTTTGAGGTGAATTTTCAAGTTCAGAGTGGCATTTTTGACTTGGGTGAAAGCTGTGCACTGGGCAAGGACGTCCACCCACTCAGAGGCAGCCTGACAGTGAGGCCCCTGATGGTTTAATAAGCATTTACTGCCCCTTCATTCATTACGTCATTGGAGCCTGACATCAACGCTGGGAGGTAGGCAGTTCAACGCTTATTTCAAGAAGGTAAAAATGAAGGTCCAGCAGAACAAAAGCTTGCCCGCAGCCTCACAGCTAGAAACCGCAGAACTGGAGTTATAGAGTTAGCCCTAGATCTTTCCGAGCAAAGCCCCGCTGTGGCGCTACTCCCCACTGTGGATCCGCAGGACCTTCCCCGCTCACCAGCGTGCTCCTCCGTCAGCACGGGGGGCCCAGAAGGCCTCACAGCGCACATGCTGGCTGCCACCTCCTTTAAAACTACATGCATGACCTACGATCCTTCTGTGCTCGGTGCTGTGGCTGACTCCCACAAAGCCCAAATCTTACAAACCAATAATGGAAAAGAAAAGTACACACAGCACCCTAGAGCTGAAGACCCAGAAAACTGCCATCATGTTCATTTCCTAACGCATTTCTAATTTGAACCTTTTTTCTCAGCACAGAATGTTATCTGCTTTAAATTCACTTGAACGATTTTAATTACATTTAAAGTAATACAAACAATGGGAGAATAATCAGTGCTAACTGACTGTAAATTTACAGAAACGCAGGGTAATTAGGAATTGATTTTTCTTTTTTTGATGTTACAGGGAAAAAGACTGCAGGATCTCCAGTAAAATCAGAGACCAAAAGCCCTGAGAAATGGGACAGTCCAACAGGGGTGGCTGAGTCAGGCCAGTAGAGCGTGTCCCCACCACCTGTCAGAAGCCTGAAGATGCCACTTATGGCCATGTCAGGATAACTGCAGATGTACCCTGACTCCCTGAATGTGAATTTACACATTTACACACACACACACACACACACACACACACACACACAGAGAATTATTCCTGCAGACTTATTAGGGCAAATACTTAAACTCACCAGTGTGGCCTAGCAGAAGTATCCTTGAAGCTCAACATCTAATTTTATTAACAAACAAGGACACCTTTGATACTTAACACAAGAATTAACAAACTGAAAGGCACAATTATTCATATTTTAGTGCATGTGTGAAAGGAAACAACCCAAGGGTAGGAAAAAGCCACCCAAAAGGATTAGGAGAGGAGTTCACTCAGGGCTGGGATGGGAACACTGCCTTTTCTCACCACCTGGGTGGGACAAACCCACTATTAATAGGGCATCAGAGCTCTGACCAGGATCTTTCCTCAGCAGCAGGGAGGATGACTGTTAGAATTAATACTGCTCTGATCCTACCTAAGAAAGTTCAAAAGTGAGTGGTGAAACGAACACTTCCCAAGAAATACATCCTCTGCAAAGCTCAAATACATGTTTAGAAATTTTTAAAAACCCAACTCCTACCAAGGTAGAATTCACAACATCTGGCATTCAATAAAAACCTACCAGGTGTACATAGAAGAAGTGAAAATAATCATGTAAATGAGAAGAAAAATAAACAACAGAAACTCAGAAATGACACAGATAACAGGATCAACAGTCAAGGACAATAAAATAGCTATCATTACTATAGTCTATGTATTCAGGAAACTGGAGGAAAAGTTTAGCATGTGAATGAGAGACATGAAAGGTATCAGAAGAACCCAAATTAGACTTCCAGACGTGAAGACTATATGTGTGATATAAAGATGTATAATGTGGACTGAAGATAGACATTGCAGATGAAAATGGTATGCAACTTGGATTCAGTGTTCCAGAAATTCTCCAAAATAAAAAATAAAGAACAGGACAACAACAAAAAAGAAAAGCACATCACTGAACCACAGGACAACCTCAAGTAGCAGAATATGTATCTATATGGGTAGTTGGTAAGAGGAGGAGGAAACAAAAAAAGTAATTGAAGAAAGAGGGAAAACAACTTCAGATGCTTTGAAAATGGTAACCGCGGGTATCAAAGAATTTCAACAAACCCTAAGGACAGCAGTGAGAAAAATGACAACTAAGGCACATTACAATAAAACTTCAGTCACTGATACAGGAAAAAAATCTTAACACCAGTCACAGAAGAAAAAGGTATTATAGTGAGGAACAAGGAGAGGGACAAGGGCGGTGTCACTGGAAAGGACCAGGTGAGGAGACTGCAGAAACAGCAGGTGCCCAATCCCAGCATGTTCACCCCACATTGCTGGTCCCCCCATCTTCCCCACAGTGCCTGTTAACTCTCCTGCTATGGAGTTAGAACTCCAGGCACATTTAACGCTGCAAAGGGGCCTGGATGTCCAGCTATTTCACTGGTGAAGTTTTCACCTGTATTGTCATTTTCTTCGTGTCTTGAGAGATTTTAAGTGTCTACATGAAAAGCCTAGCTTTCCAATGTGTGAAACAGAAGAAATTTTTTAAAAGCTTTATTGCCCAACATTTATGTAGTTGTAATAAGGAATTTTTTGACATGTAAATCACCTTGGAAACGCGACATTCTTCAGTGGCTTGTGTCCATTTTACGTGCGGATCCAGGGCAATGGGCATTTCTACTACCAACTGTATGAGGTATCAGACGACCACATGCAAGTCGTCAAGAAACCTGCTATTCATAGGCACGGTTTTTTCTAGAAATTTCATACAGAATTCCCCTGTATTCTTCCCCCTCTCCAAACCACGAGGCTGTTTTGTACGAAAACGTGAAATAAGCCCACCCACGTGTGTCTGAGACGTGGCCCTGCTGAGCGGAGTGGCCTGCACCACCCGGGGTGCTGCACAGAATCGAATTCCAAGGGGCACGTACAATGCCAAGGACATCTGGGGTCGCACGAGCGGGGGGCGTGACCCAGTGGTGACAGGTGCTACTTCGCAAAATCTGCCTCCACGTGCGATTAGATTTTTCAAAGTCAGGGCTTATGAGGGTGTTTTTCTTTTTTCCAGCCAGAGAGCACATTTTAAAGTTCAAAGAACAGCTGGTGGCGGAGCACACAGCACAGTCCCTGTAGGTGGGAAGAGTCGGGTCGCAGTTTTCTGAATGCGGGGAGGCGTGGAGCCAGCCCGGGCGCTGGAGCAGGAACAGCCCAAAGGACAGGCCGTGGGAGCTGCCCCACCACCGCCCGTCTCCTCCCGGGGGCACCTGATGGGGAAACAAGACAGGCCTGTGGTGCTGGGGAGAACCACGCTGTCGGCGGCCAGAGTTCGTTATGACGGCTGGAGAGGGCGACTCCTTCCCTTGTGAAGGTAACTGCCGTGGCTCCGGTGGCAACCCCGAATAATGAGACAAACACAAAGGGGCGCCGCAGGGACGCACGGAAACCTGGAAGGTCTGTCTCCGGGAGCACACGGAGGGAGAAACAGGACAAAACCAAACGCCACAGGAGGGGACCTGAGTCCACTTCTACAACGCTCTTGAAATGACACAATCACAGGAAAGGAGAACAGACTCACGGGGCCGGAGTAAGGAGGAGTCGGGTGGGAGGGAGGCGGGTTTGGAGGTAAACAGGGAAAGGAACTGCTCTCTGTCCTGCCGGTCTGAGGTCCCTGTCCTCGCGTCTGTCCCATGTTACCACTGGGGAGCTGGGGGAATGTACCTGGGAAACCTCCGCTTCATCCCTTACAGGTGCCCAGGGTGCTACAATGACCGCAAAGTACATTCTTTAAAACGCATGAAGAAACAGACAACAGAAGTGAAATGCAACACCCGACCTGCACCCGGCGTGCACTGCGGTGGTATGAGCGACGCTCGCGGGCAGCTGCCCTGTGCCCGGGGGGCGCTGCGTTCCCCTCGCACGGGCGGCCGCCGCGCCAGGCGGAGCTGCGCTCTCCGTTCCTTACACAGGCGGCACGGCCCTTGCACGTAGCAGGCGGCTTTTTCAGCCGATCTTTAACCGCACTCGGTTGAAAGAAAGAGCCTGTGTCCCAACCCGGAGCCGGTGTCTCTCCTTGGGTTCATCTCAGCTCTGAAGATGCAGAAAACGAAGTTCCACACAAGACGGGCAGCCGCCAACCTGGCGGAGCCACAGTGAACCTCCTCCTTTTTGCAGTAACAACAAAATGTATCCTCCCAGGGGCTCAGCAAACCTGCTTACGACTTGGGTTCCGTAGTGCACCGTGCGTAAAAGAACATAAAAAAACGTCGGTGGTTTTGTAATTAGCCTACGTGTAGAAACTATAGCATCTACTCACATTGCTGAAAATTGTATTTGGAAGAGTAGCCTTACTTAGACCTAAAAAATTTCTTTTTGTTACCTGAGTGTGAGGTTTAAAAAGATAGTCACCCACACATATGTCACTGTCTCTCCTTCTCCACACATACACAACATACATCATTTGTGAATACGTTATAGAAACCATATCTTATTATAATGATAGGATAGTGGAGCTTGAAGGCACCTTAGCAACGACCAAGGCTCTGTGCCATGTGCCCACCCCTTGAAGCCTGAAGGCTAAAAGCGAACGAGAAGCTGTCAGGATGACGGGACACCGCCCGTCGCAGGGTAACAGCCTGGCCCGGGCGAGTGCTCACGCCAGAGCTGGCTTCCTAGAAGTACGCGTGGCTTCACCCAGGAACGGGCAGGGACGCTGCTTCTCCTCCCTGCTGACATGAGGCTACTTCCAAGATGCACAGGCCACCCGTCCCAGATTCCTGCAGCCGCCCACCCTCGCAGCGCCTGCCGCACCAGCAAGCCCACCCACGCGCCGCTCAGCCGTTCGCATCAGGACCTTACAGTGACATCCTGGAACTGAAGGCGCGAGGCGGCGGCAGATGGCTGGGGGCGGCTGGTGATCTCCAGGACGGTCCTCAGCAGGATGTCCAGCAGGCTGGCCACTATCACGTCTATTTCCTCCAGGACAGATTTCTCCTGAAGAGAGAAAAGAAAACAGTATGTTCAGGAAGTCCTGGCTGCGTGGGCACGTTAATCTCTCTTTAGCAAAATATGGGGAAAAGCGCATTTCCAAACGCAGGAAGAGCTCCAGAGCTTTGGCGGACTGGGACCTCATCCAAGTCACCCAAGTGAGTGACCCCTTGTCCCCACCTACAGCAAACGTGGGATTCTTCTCGCCTGGCATTCAGTCTCTAAGCAATGGCTTCTCATCAAGAGCCAGGAGATGAAGGGACTCCAACGGCCACCGTGAGTCAGGGAGGCCCGAGGGCTGCGAAGTGGCTGAGGACGAGACGCCCAAGGCCCCTGGGGTGCTCCTGGGCTCCCCCAGTCTCCACGGGGTGGCCCAAGGGCCAGGCCCCAGCCCTGGGTGTCATGTCGAGACTGAAGACACTCGTAAGGAAGCTCTGGGAATTCTGAAAGCCTCACCAGGGACATGCTTCTCCTTGAAGTACAAGTTTAGGAAACCCCGGATATGTGGGGTGACAGCAATTCCACACGGTTCAGAAAAAGCGCCTTCCAAAGAAAAGCACGAAGTCCCACCCAGCAGGACAGGGTGCATGGTGACGCGTGAGCGTGGTTTCTACGTGCGGGAGCCCCGGGGAGCCGCGCGGGCTGGGCCCTCACTCACCGAGCCGTTCTTCTTGATGAGGCAGAAGACGTTGCCCAGGATGCGCGCGCACGTCATCAGGTCCCTCTGCTCCTGCAGGTGGGTGTGCAGGTGGTGCAGCACCACGGGCAGCAGGATGCACCTGGAGTCTGCGGGGGAAGCCGGCAGTCGGCCTGGGCGCCCGCGGCCCGTCCGCCTCGCAACACGTGCCGCCAGCCTTTCATCTCCCCGGATCCGTCACGTTCGCATAGGACAGACACGTGGGCCACACGTGCCGCTAACAAGGTGCTTGTTCTACGCGGTGGTTTTTTTTTTTTTAAAAAAAAGGCAGTGGTTCCTTTTCCCAACCCAGGAAAACCCTGAGCTCAAGGCTTTCCGCCCCTTTACTGAAACAGGGTTTTAACAAAAGCCGTTTTACCTCCAGATGATCACAATGCCATGCTGCCCTTGCTCTTCCCTGGTTTTCTATTCAGACAGACGAGTGATTCTTCAACCCCGTGTGCCGCAGAATTGTTAACACGTGTGCCACCTACTTAGTTAGGGGCACTGGCCTCTTTTCCCGTAGGTGGTCAAATTTAAAAAATGCCAACGGCCAACACAATAGCTGTCTGGTGTGAACGGACCGAAAGTATAATTATGTTTTCTGTCAGATCAGCAAAAAATGGATCTTGCGTGGGCTGCAGGGTTCCCATCATCAATTACTTATGCCATGAGGCGAAAAAGGCCGAGCACTGCTGGGGCAGGTTACCTACCGACTTCCTACCACGGAAGGCTTGACCCTTTTCCTGTTCCCAGCTTCCCGGAAGAGCCATCGCGCAATTTCTGGCAAAATGAACGTTTGGGGTTTGCTGCCACCCTGACTTCCCACCCTCTCACGTGACCAGGTTCTTGCTTGCTTGGGTGTATTTCTTTTTGACAACTGTCGGGAACCGTTCCTGGTCATTCAAAGTTTCATGATTATTGCTTGGTCTCTTCCATCCATAAACGCATGGCCTTCAGTTTGGGGAACTCATTGGGAATTATTTCTACAATTACTTCCGTTCATTTTTTCCTGTCCTGTGCCTGGAACTTTGCCTACATTCACACCATGAATTTCTTACACTTCCATTGGGTTTTTTAAAAGTTTGCTTTGTCCACCTTCCTGGGCAATTTCCTCGCTTGACCCTCCAAGCCTGTTACTCAGTTTCCCTGTTTCTGCTACATACAGTTCACCTCCAAGGGTCCCTTCTTTCCGAAGCCAGGGTTACGCGCGTGCCACCTGGGCATCCCTGGGGACCCTGTGCTCTGAAGGGTCCCCATCCCTGCTTTAACGCTGTTGCTGCCCCATGCAGTGCCCGCCGTTAGCTGGCAGAACGCTTAACCACGACAGACTGGATGCTTTCTCCTTAGGATCAAAAACAAGGCAAGGGTGGCCAATGTCACCTACTCAATTCAACACCGGACTGGCTTCCTAGCCAGTGTAACAAGGTGTATCCACGGAAAGGCAGGCCTGAGTCCGTATCCTAACGAAAACCAGAAGGGACGCGAACAAGGTGCTCACAGCTGGGAAAGCGCCTGATCTTTCTCTGCTGCCTTCCTGGTTTCCAGTAGGACGTTTGGAGTCTTTCTTGCTTTCGTACCTGGCACAGAGCTACCAGCACAAGGATGTGCGGCCTCAGGTTTACCATCAAAACAAACCCACAAGGCAGAGGTGTTCTTCCCGGTAAGAAAACAAACCAAGAGTGAGAATATCCAAGCTAGTGAAATAATTCACGGCAGGCTTCCTTTGAAGTTAGCCTGACCAAGCAGCCTAAACACGTACTTACAAATCAATTGCTTGACCAACAAAACCAGGAAAAAGGGAGGGGCAGGTTCCACAGCGGGGGTCCCCGCCTGGCAGTGTTGCCCAATCAGAACTGAACACAGCACCTGCGGTGGGTGCGGTGAGATTCCTAAAATGCAACTTGCAACCAGCTGTTAGGAAAACAGCTACTGTGCAAAGTAGGGCAGACACAGAACTCGTGCTCGGTGTCTCTAACGAGATGCAATGGCTTGCTGGCCCCCGGGGCCGGCTCCACTGCCCTAGAGAGCCAGGCCTGCCACGAATTATAGAATCGGGGAGCAAATGCCAAACATGCTGATGGTGACAATGCTAATGCTCCCATGTACATGTTCAAGAGACAACGGAAGGAGGAAAGAAGGCAGAGAGGGAGGGAGGGGGCGGGGAAAGAGAGAACCGGCCGTGCATTTAACAGCGGACACTGCTGTCCTCGCAGGTCAGCTCTCTGGTCCCTGACAGAGCTGCGATACTGGGTGTCCTGCGGGGTGTCCAGGGGGTGACACGCGGCTGCTTCTGGCTTTGCCAGGACTCCCTTGGGCACAGAGGCAGTCCCCTATGGAATTCTCAGGGGGAGCAGGGTGAGGAAAGGCAGGTCGATTTCTTCCTTGCCGTTCATTTTGAGGGAAATCCTACTCTGTTTGCTTCCTCGACCAGCAAAGCCTCAGACTAGGATCCCTGGGACGAGGGTCTGTTCCTCTGGGACGAGGTCTGAATCTTGGGGTGGCCTGCAGGGTGGCCAGCTGTTACCCACACTGGAACCCCAGCAGCAGCCCCGTGACAGCCTCAGGAGGCAACAGGGCAAGCCAGGTGGGCAGGGGTCATGCAGCTTTGCACCTAGAGCGCTGCCGTTTGCTTCACAGAACACCCGAAACCGGGGACGGGTGGGCCGTTGTGACCAGCACCCCAGGAACTGAACTGCAACGTCCCAGACAGCAGCCGAACCTGCCGGCAAGCAGATGTGGGGAGACAGACAGCTCTGGGGAGGGAAGAGAATGCAGGAGAGGCCAAGGATGACATCCAGCAGCTCCCGGATGTCACCCACTGGATGGGAGGCCCTCGGATGCCTCCACCGTGGAGGGTCCTCCCCAAAGTCACCAGAAGAATGCCAAGCGCCCACTTCTGCGAAAGTGCGTCAAGATGCCAGATGGCCACTCAGGCTCGGAGCTCAGGAGAGATCTGGCCCAGAAACAAGTTTGCCTCAGGGCAGCACACGGACCCCGGGGTGAAGTCAAGGGGGTGGGTGAACCCCGAGGGTCACTCGGGTCTCCCTGTACATGCTACTATCACATCGTGTCATAATGACCCCTCCACGTCCACTCTCCTGCTGGACTAGGAGCAGACTGAGTGCAGCGACTGTAGCATTTCAAGCTGCTCCGCTGTAACCCCAATACTTAGACTGGGTCTGCCCACAGCAAACATCGGTTGGTAAACGGGTGGACTCCATCCTGAATCCGACTGGAAATGAGAGGTAACAAAAATGGACCTGACGTTTCTGTCTTGGGGTTTTCATGCAGCTTCGGGGACACTTTCATTCACTCCCTGTGGTCCTGGCACCAGCACGTGTCCCTTCTGGTGTCTCCTGTGTGAACTGTCCCCTAAGCTCATTCTGCACAGCACTGAGCCGCCAGGCTGGCTGCTTCCCATGCCACCTCCACGGTGCGCCCCTTGGGATGTGTGGGGGTCAATTCCACTTGTATGTGCCAACCAGCCGGGGCCACGGGCCCAGATACTGGGTTACACGTTACGCTGTGGTCTGCGAGGTTAACATGGGAACCAGCAAACCAAGTAGAGCAGGTGCTCTACCCCATGCGTGTGGGCTCGCTGAACGCACCGGGGCCGCCGGAAGGTGAGGGAGGCAGGAGTGCCCCCCAGCAGGTCATTGGTCTCCTCCTGCCTGCACTCAGGCTGGGATGCACATCTCAGGCTCCGTAAATGACACGAGCCATTACTAATCATCTCTCTCAGGAGGTATGTGGGTGCGCTCACACAAACAAGTCCCAACAAACAGGAGAAAAATAAGTGGACCATGACAAATTCTCAGTGGGATGCGGTAAACCAGTAAACAAGTGAGCAAACTAGAGCTGTATCTGGCAGCATGGATAAATATGAGAGCCTACTATTAGTAAAAAACAGCTTTACATAGTATCATAAAACGCTAAAAGGTGCAAAGATGCTCCATTTTTAGAGCATTCTTAGAAAGAAAAGCACAGAGGGTAGGAAAGGGACTCTCGGACAGCAGGAGTTTCTTGGAAGGACGCGAATCTACTCAGCCACGCCTGGGCAGATCTGTGGTGAACAAGTTCTTAAAAAGACCTAAAACATAATACCCAATATTGCTACAATTTGTTCACGATTTGTTCATGTTACGCTCTATTCTCATCTGTACGTCTAAGGTGTTTCAATAACAAATGTGAACAAATGTTTACTATAGTTGAAACCCTATTTCAAAACTATTTTACATATGTGTGTTCTTGTGGAAAAATAACTCCCCATGGAGTCAATTTTTTCAAAGTTGGAAACCATGCTAGAAACTTAATCAACTTTATAATGAGATTATATTTCATCTCAGGCAAAACCAGAAGGAAGCAAGAGGCAATGGGATTTAATAATATATGACAGGGTAAATTAAGTAACTGCTAAATTAGTCACTTGCTATTAGGACGAAATCTAAAATGACAATACATCAAAACTTTCACCCAGTTTCAGACCACAAGTTGACTGAAAACTTTTGAGACAGACAAACTAGGATCAGATCAGGTTCCCGTAAGCAGCCTGAAAGAAAATATTACATTTTTATAAACATTTAAAAAAAGAACAAGAAAGTATACCATACACCAAAACTAGCGATTAAACTCACTCATCATAAGGGGTTTCCTTTCTTCTAGAAGTGAAGTTTGAATAATCATGTTTTTGTACGGGTTGGCCAAAAAGTTCACTTGGATTCTTCTGTCCAGTGGCTCTAGTAGGGCTTAGTTGTCTTGAACTTCATTCAAAACAATTTTGTTACTGTATTTTGACAGCTGTCACATCAGTGTGCATTTTTTAAAAAAATTTATCAAAACTGCTGAATTTTGGTGCAGCCATTTTAATACTGAAGATGAGAGAAGATGCACAACATTTTTGGTTCATGATGATTTGTTTCAAGAAAGGTAAAACCGCCACTGAACTGGAAAAAAGATGTGTGCCGTGTCTGGAGAAGGGGCTGCGACTGACTGACTATGTCCAAGTGGTTTGGGAAGTTTCTTGGTGCTCCTGACATTCCGGCCACATAATTCCCTGCTGCGGGGCTGCCTGCTGCCCTGGAGGGGCCCAGCAGCACCCCTGGCCTCCACCCACTAGAAGCCAATAGCGGGAGATCGTCAACATACTCAAAGTATCCAAATCAATGAAGTCGCCAATGAAATAAAAAATGTGTCTTATTTTATGCAAAAATATCACCTGGCTAGTAGCACAGTGGATAAGGCGCTGGCCTGCGAGCCCAAAGGTCGCAGGTTCGATTCCCAGCCAGGGCACATAACCAGGTTGCAGACCAGGTTTCGTCAGGTCTGTGGCTGGAGGCAGGTGAAAGGCAACCATACATTGATGTCTCTCTCCCTCTCTGCCTACCTTCCCCTCTTTCTAAAAATAATGAAATGAAATCTTTACACACACACACACACACACACACACACACAGACTTTCTGGCCAACCCAACAGTGGCTACTCAGTCAATGTATCCAACCAACCTACCAACCCAAGACACAGGCTTTGGGGAAGGTGGTTTATAAATTGCTTCGGCGGACCCTGACGGCAAGAGGTGAGCTCCCGCCCGCCCGCCCGCCCCCGAGCGCCCACCTGGGTTGGTGTAGAGCTGGCTCTCCACTGTCCGGCCGATGCACTGCAGCTTCACGGCCTGCAGCGTCTCGTCCACGTGCACCACGGTCGGCAGGCTTCCCAGGGTGTCATGGACCAAGTTGGCCACCTCCCGGACGTCGAAGAGCTTCAGCAGCTCCGAGTACACAGCTGGGAAGGAGCTGAGGAACACGGCCTTAGAAGAGGGAGACGGAAGTCAACACCCAGGGGCCACCTCGGCGGCTAGCGGCCAAGTGGCAGCAAGTTCAAGATGGTGACAAATGTTTTTAAGAGCCAGGCGCGTGAACGTCAAAGGTATCTGGTACCTGGAGCTAAAAAAAATGGGGAACAATTTTGAAATGTGCGAAGATAGGACATAAGAACTGGGACATTCTGGAAAATCGCTGACATGAGCAAAGCGAGGGACAACGATATCCCACAGAATGGGAAAGTACGGCCTGATGGGATGGAAAGAGTGCTCTGCCCAGCCGGGAATACTTCCCCTCCTTCCGGAGCAGCTTTCCGAAGTGCTGGGTTAAATCTCATTTACCCTCAGAGACCGAACACGTGAATTCCCCGAAGAACTCACCTTATGATTAAAGAAAAACACAGGGCTGAGCATCGGAAGACCTAAACTATATAAAGTCCTAGTGTGGCTTCTAATCCACCCTGTGACCTCGGACAAGCCCTGTCAGCCTCCTGGCTTTCAGTTCCACCACCTGTACAATGAGGATGATGAGAAAACCCCCTGAGGATGACTGGCGATTTGCTACAAACCCAGGAGTGGGTGCGCTGAGAACCACACTAATTGTTTTTCCTAAGGGAAAAAAAAGATGGCACTGGGCTAGGATGGTACATCGAAACACACACCCAGAGTCAGTCTTTTAAAATCCCACAGGAGGAGGGTCGCCAGACGGGGAGGGGCGCATTTCCAGCGGCTGAGGGCTGAGGGCCCGCCGGCCTCCCTGACCGCCTGAAAGTAGGTCAAGTCTGCAAGTGCTGAGGCTCCAAACACAGAAGGCAATTCAAGTTCGTGGCCGTGGTGTTTATCTACCCGGCTGCAGCAGCAATACCTAGAAGACCCATCAAAAAGCGATGGTCTTCCTGACTCTTAATAACTACACACGCGTTCGAGTGAATTGAAAATAAATAACCTGGTCTTCCCCGGTTATTAAAAAAAAGTGCATTTATAGAACCTTCCTTTCGCTCGCCAAGAGCTGAGTCATGCAGATGAAGTTCAAAACCATCAAATGAGCCCGGCTTCCTCATGATTGAAAAGTCAGGTTGATTTTCCTCAGGAATCCTTTCAATTACCCATTCGTTCTTTCTTTACTCCCTCTCACTTAGAAGCAGCATTCAGACAGATCTGCAGTGCAAGATGTTTGTAGGACAAAGGCTGAAGGAGCGGCGAGTGGTGGGAGCCAATGACAGTTTATTCCAGAGCATCAAAACTAAGGAATTTTATTGCCCAAAAAAAAAAAAAAAAGTTGACTTTCATTTTGACCTTCCTAACAAGGATGAAGAGAACGAGAATGATTCCGAATTTAAAGGAGGGTTTGGGGCCTCAACCCCTCCTGTCATTCCTCCTGGGTCCCCAGCGTCAGGACCTACCCAGGGCGGGTCCCCAGGAGCCACTGTTCTCCTGCGGGTGTCCCCGCGAGGAAACAGGCACAGACTGCGGCTGGGAAAACCGCGCTGGCCGGGCTCGGTCTTCCCCACTCAGCAGCGGCGGAGGAAGCTTACCTGCGACCGAGACAGCGCCCCGGAGCCCTTGCTCTCCTGGGACAGGAAGAAGCGCACGGACAGCAGCAGCTCCTGGACACAGCAGCGGAACTCGTCCTCGCTCTGCCCGCCCGTGGCCAGCGCAAACAGCCGCCGGGACTGCACGATGTACTTGAACAGGTATCCCTGCGCCTGGACGGAGACCCCAGAAAGTTCCTTTCAGGGGAGGCCGGCAGGGCTCCCCCGCCAGGGCAGACCGCAAACCACACACACCACTCGATTTTAAATGGAATTGTCAGTGTTCCTATGTGGGAGAAGAGTCCTTTCCCTCTGACGCTTGATGACAGAGAACGTTTAGGTCATTGGAAAGTTAGGCTGATGGCTGCCAGAGGGGAGGGCGGGGTCTGGGTGAAAAAGGTGAAGGGACTGATGATGACACAGTCTCACAGGATGCGAACGACAGCACAGGGAATACAGTCAGTAATTCTGCAATAATTCTGCACAGTGCCGGGTGGGTACTAGTGTTACACAAATGTCTAACCACTATGCCCTACACCTGAAACTAACGCAATACTGAATGTCAGCTGTAATTGGGAAATATTCTTAAATACATAGAAATAAACATTCTATGTAATTCTCCAGAGGTACGAACGTTACATGTTTCACTACTCAGAGGTTTTTTAACTAACAGAGTCTGTTTTCCAAAGCTGATCTTGCGTGGCTGGCAGTCCTGCCACCTGGTAGTGTCTGTGGGGGCCACCGTGCGGCGTTACCTTCAGCACCTCCTGGATGTGCTCCTGCCGCTCCGCCTCCGTGACCCTGTCCACGTACCACTTGAGCACCTTGATGAGGTCTCTGGAACACGGGAGACAGGTGAGCAGGGGCCCGGTAGTCCGTGCAGCACCCACAACCCCAACCCTATTCCCATCACCAAGGGCCCTTTTCCTACCACGCGCCCCATTTTCTGCTGCGCGTCTCTCTGTGAGCACGTGGGGAGAAGCAGCACCCCTGCTCGTGGGGGTCCTCTCAGCGGGACATGTCCCCCAGCCCCGCTGCCTCTGGGGGCTTCCAACCAGCTGGCCACCAACCCAGAGGAAAGGATTCTGGCCAAGCAAGTGCGGGACACAGGACTGTCACCGACAGCCTTGGACAACTGCTGATGGGGGTTTCTCCCCGTGACCCGGAAACAGGTGCGTGAAATACTCTGGGGGCGGCTGGGGGAGCAGGAGGGGGAGGCAGCTCTTCCCAGCTCAGGCCCTGCCCCCGGGGACTCAGCAAGCCAGGCCTCCCACAGGGAGCACAGGCCAGTGTCACCATGCGCCTCCGTGGGTGAGGGTCCAGAAAGGCCAGGTGTTATTGTTTGAAGAGAGAGAATTGAATGAACACCCTCCCTGCCAACACTTAGCCGCTGCCTGGAGCCTGGCCCATTCCTGGAGGACCCGAGGACCCAAGCTCCAGGAGCAAACACCCCACACAGACGGGCCAGCGGCGGGCCCGGCACCAGGCCCCTGGGCACCAGTGACTGCGCACGGACGCATTGCAGGGGCTTAGCGTTTAGCTGCAAACATGGGCGGGAGAGCGGGTGGCACTGGACTGGGGAGACAGGACACTGGGGTGCACGCCAGGGCGCAATTTCGGGAGCCCCGGGAAGCACCGACGCATAGGACAGAGACGCTAGGCTGCCTGCAGACAGACGGCTGAGGGCGGTCACCACTGCTCCCTCTTAGCCTGTGCGCCACCTCAGCGGACAGCAAGGGCCGGCAGCTCAGCCAGCAGCTGGAACCACGGGGTGGGGCCCCACGACAGGACCAGGCGCAGCCCAGGCCCAGGCCTTCCTGTTATGGGCACAAAGGATAGTGCAGGGAGGGGCACCAGACGGGCACTAGACAGGCTCTGGGCAGCCAAAGAGAAAAGTTACCAGGTAATTCAGACCAAAGACCACCAGGTGAAACAGAGGTGGGAGCAGATACGTTAGGAATAGAAGTCAGGACATTCTCTTTAACTCTCTGATCAAAATGAATTCTAGCCACTATAAAAGGTGCGTGAGAAAGGAAAAGCCGTCCCAAGAGACGGCTCAGCGGCTGCGCGCGGTGCCTTCCATCCCCCCGCAAGGCTGCCCCCCGCAGCTGGCAGGAGGCGGGCCCCGGCCTCACCTGTACGCCAGGGCTCCGGCGAAATGGCTCTCAATGTAAGTGTCCATTACAGGCTTGAAGTGACGGAACTTGCTATCCTGCAGCAGATTTATTATGTGGACCTACAAAGGAAACGGGGCTTTAGAAAGCCGAAGGCACGGCGAGAGGACTTTGCCCCTTTTGAGTGAGGAATCACGCAGCGAAGGGCATGTTGCTGGAACAGCCCCACTCGAGACGGAGAGACCGAGTGGTGACGATGTGACCAAAGTGCATGTAAACTCACCAAAGAGTCAAACACTTTCGACCCGTACTTCTGGGAGTTTTCATCCAGAATTCCGAATAAGGTGTCCAGCGTGTCTTGCAGAAACTGTCGGGTGAAGGAGGAGGACAGGCCCGTGAGGTGCCGCCCGCCCTGCCCGCCCAGCGTCCGGCCCCAGCCCCCAGGGCCTCCCAGCAGGTACCTTCACGATCTCAGAGCCATCGATTTCCTTCAGTTTAGACAGGCAGCCCGTGACCTTGTCTGGGTGGGTTCTCCACTTCAGAAGATCCAGCATATCGCCTGCCCGAACAGAGAAGAACCCGAGCTGCCTTACAGGGACCCGTCCGGCACGGCCACGTGTTCCTCCGGCAAAAGCTGACGCCTCCCACGTGCTGCCCACGGTCCCTGGTCCTCACGCGCAGGCCCGCAGACACCGTGCCCAGCTCGCTCGCGCGCTGTGACCACACCCCGCTTCCTAGTGCTCCTGACTCACACACCCTCGCCCTCCGGTTCCCAGGTGGGAAGTCTGTCCTGAAACTTTCCAGACCCGGCCGAAGGCTGTCCCCACCTGTTCCTGTGACAGTAGCACGTACCACCCTCTCGGGCATCGGTCCCTGTCCCACTGGAGCAGCAGGTGGCAGGCACTTAGCAAGTACTTGTTGAATCATTTCCTGCCTCCTCCCAGAAAGACGGGAGATTCTTTTGTTAGATCCTTACCCAAGTACATGTTTACTGATGACTTTTGGAGGGAGAGATGTATCAACGTGAAAGAAGCATCGATCTGCTGCCTCTGTTGGAGCCCTGTGACCTGGGTGCGTGCTCTGACCAGGATCGAACCCGCAACCTTCTGGTTGGCCAGGGAACCTGCTTCCTCCACCTCTGTGGCCCAGCCCTGCCCCCAAACAATCCCATGGGCATGGACCACCTTCCTGACTACACGGCTCCAGCCTGGGAGGCGAGAGGTGCCTCCAGAAGGGGACAGGCCCACCCACGGGGGCCCTGGGGCCCGAGGGGCTGCCAGGGCCAGATCCTGGCCTCCATGAGGATACGTCCATCACCTGTCCGGAGCTGACCTGCTGCTGACAGTGTGAACTGTGTACATCCAGCCAATGCGCACTTGGTGCGCCCTGTGTGCCGGAGCTGTCAGGAGCTGTCAGGTGGACAACCCCAACCCTCACTCTACTTCCTAAACCACAGTCCCAGGAGGACATGGCATGAACCACCCGCCAGCACGACAGAGGAGGGCGGGATTCTGGGGCCATGGACAACTGAACAGTTGTTGGGCTCCATGTAAAGATGGCCTTTGTTTTTTCTTAACCTTTGAAAACGTCGTGTTTCATAGCCCAAGGACGTCAAGTAACTTCTTCCCTGGTGCCTGCTGTTACGAAGCTTCAGTGGCTACCTGGTGTGGTAGTGACAGAGGCCCGTGCTCATGGAGAACGGTTCCTGGAGGCCAGCTGCTTGCTCAGCGCCCAACGGTAATGGAAAGGGACTTGCGTATTTTCCAAGGGAGTGCAATGAACGCGGAGCAATTTCAACTTGGAGCTGGGTTATTTCTACAGAGACGCACCAGGCAGGCAAACCTCAGGGAGACCACCTGACTGCCTGTCTCCATCCCGTCTCCGTGTGGGACTCGTTTTCCTGGGTCATCTTGACCTGCCTTAGGCTGACAAGGTTAATGGCATCCAAAATGATGGTTGAGCACTTAGATGCCCGCCATCCTGTGAGATGCTTCACGAATGATCTCACCGACAGCCAATTTACCCGCGTCTACCTGAAAATGTTCTCTGCTTTTAGCAAAACAGCAACTTGCAATTGTCAGGGTTTGGTTCTGTCTGTCAAGTTCACAATTTCGTCTACCGTCCTAAGCCCATGAACTAGAACAACTGAAGGACAGAGGACTGAACATCTTCCTGTCAGGTGATCTAGTTTCAGGTTTATCTCTGTAGCTGGCAGAAGAACGGCCCCTCAGATGCTCCTGTCCTAGTCCCTGGGAAGTGGTCAGAGCCAGAGAGACTTGAAGAGTCTGCGCTGATGGCTCTCAAGATGGGGATGGGCCACAGCGCAGGGGTGCGGGGGGGCCCTGGAGGCTGGGAAGCTCAGCGGGAGGTGTCGCCCTTGAGCTTCCCGGAGCAGAGCTGCGTGCGGCTGGCTCCCGGGCTGCAGCCCAGCGAAGCCGCTTCCGGCTCCTGACAGAACTGTAAAGCAGCAGACTTTTGTTTGAGGAGCGAGTTTACAGTTACTGTTACAATGGCAAGACCTGACGAACAACTCCGCAAATATTCCCCAGGAGACGACCCGAGAAACGTGCATCCAGGCCTCTAGCCAACACACACGGAACCACGGAGGAGGCATCCAAGTTCCGTCCAAGGGGGTCAGGGACAGGTGGACTCTATGATCTCCGTAGCCTGCCTGGGGGTGCAAACGGGCCCCCTAAAAATACTTGAGGTTCGGTAAGTGTTTTAGAATCATGACAAAATTATGCCAATGCAAGTCTTATTTAAGTAAAATCATTAACTACTGAATACTGATGAACGTCTGGTACAACTTGACATCTTTCCTCACTTGGTGATAACAACCAGTAGTCAAATTTCCCCCAGATGTATCACGAGGCTGACTTTTAACAATACTCCTCCAAAAATGCTCTGGAAGGGGAGAAACCAAAACCAGCATAAACGTGAAAGAAGCATTTGCCCAGGGTCGACGCAGATGTAAACCATCGACCGCGTGAGAAATTGAGGGGTCAGTGTTAACACGCTACATTTTGCTGATGCCTAAAGGAGAAACCCATTTCCAGCTGCAAACTCTGTCCGGAGCCTCGGAAGAAATCCGGGTGCCGTCACGGGTGCGCGGGCCCTGGAGCACACGCGACACGGTGCCCACTACCCGCGACTCTCCTCAGCGCAGCAGGTCTGACTAAGTGCCTTTCGGGGGCAGGTGACAACTCAAAACACACTGAATTTACCACCTGCATCCCAGGCACTGTTTTCGTGACAAGTAGCCAAGAACGTACCGCTTTTCCAACTATAACTCTGCTCAGCAATCTCAGACATAAAGCGGAAGGCTAGACCAGAAAAGCAACATCAACCCGATCAAACACAAAGCGGCCTTTCTTCTAAAGCCTGTGCGGAGCGCTGCCTATGGAGAGAGGGCGGCGGCAGTGTTCTTTGTCTTATGTATATATTTTTTTCCTTTTAAGCAGCTGGGTTTTCGGGGTCGATTTGGAAAGCTGGGTCCTGACACTGGGACAATAATGAAGCTGTCCAGTGACATGCATTTAACAGACCACGGGGCCACACGGACGGACCGGCCACTTCTCTGGTTCTTCACGGGGACACGGGCGCATCTGGGACACCCCTACCGAATCCCAGCAACCCTTTCCTGCACCGCCTTCCAAAGGCAAGCGCGTCACTCGTTACCATTCTGCGTGAGCTTCGTGGAGCAGAGGAAGGAGGTGACCCAGAAGGACTCCTTCGTGGCCTTCGTGACCTGGCTGCTGCTGTTCCCCGGGGGGAGGCCCTTGGAGAAGGGAAGTTTGAGGTAGCGGACAGTTTCCTGAAGATTTGCGTTTTCTTCGCACTGTTAAAACACAGACAAAAGGCGGGTAGGGAGGAAGAGACCTCGTGGTTATTATTAAGCATTAATTTCCATTTCTAGTGTTTACAACCTGGGAGACATTCCCAACAGGGTTACTGGTAGATACTGGCTTCCCAGCACAACGCAACGAGAGTGTATCAGGGGAACGAAGCCCCATGTTGGGTGGGGACTGACCGTCGGAACCCCGGCTCCCTCACTGCCCACGCAAGCGGCTGTACCCAGTTTCTTAACCAGTTGACACTCTGGGTTCATCTCTAAAACGGCCGTGAGTGCCATGCCTGACACTTGCAAGTGCTCAAGACATCTTTTTTGCCGTGATCAGAGAATTTGGAAAAAAATGTTTACGCTCGTTGAACATCTCATCTGATGCAGCCTTTAAGCACCTCTTTACCTTGAAAATGTCAACGAAAGCAAACAGTATTCCAGGGAAACTTATTAGTCCCACTATGCCCGGGGAACCCCTCCCTCCCAGAAAATGCCAGCTAACGAGTAAGTGTGAAAGGAATTATAGATTTAAAAACCATAGGTTTCTGCCCTGGCTGGTGGTTCAGTGCATAAGACACTGGCCTGCAAACCCAAAGGTCGCTGGTTCGATTCCCAGCCAGGGCACATAATCAGGTTGCAAGCCAGGTCTCCAGCCAGGTCCGTAGCTTGGAGGCTGGTGGAAGGTAACCATGCATTGATATGTCTCTCTCCCTCTCTGCCTCTCTTCTCATCCTTTCTCACTCTCTGAAAGTAATAATTTAAAAAAACAAAAACAAAAAAAAGCCCCATAGGTTTCTGTCCCTAATATAATTATTTAGTCAAAGATGGTCACTTAGTGAGGAAACCAGCAGGAAAACTGTTGAGGAAATGGACACTTACGATGCCAGTGGAACAAAAGGACAAGGGTCCCTGCCTGGGGATGGGGGCTGTCATTACACCCTAACGGTGCTACAGAGTATGACCTTATTATCTACAGCGCATTCCTGCCAGAGACGCCAGGCTGGACCCGTCAGCCCTCCAGACACCACGTGCACCCCCAGGAAATACAAGGAGCAGAGCAATGGGTGACCACCATCGGACCAAGCCAGGAGGGGGCACCTCTCCAGGGTGCCAGGCTGGTCTCTTCAGGTCCCGGTGCCAAGCAAAGGGCTGGGTCTGGGTGAAATACATCAGAGGCAGACAGCTAACTGCAACTTACGATCCTAGACCTAACACATCTGCTGAAAGAGATGTTTTACTTATATACTGACTAAGTTCTAGAGAACATAAAAACTTAGTGATTAGAAAAACTACTGAGATTTAAAGGTATAAAATTTCTGTATATATAAAAATACATAAATAAAATAAAGCAACGAAGATGTCCTTCAGTGGATAAATGAACGAACTGTGGTCCATCCAGAGAGAGGAACAGGGTTCGATGCTGAAGAGCCATCAAGCCATGAACACGTGCGGAGGAATCTTTAACGCATGCGACTAAGAGAAAGAAGCCACTCTGAAAGGGCTCCGTGCAGAATGGTCCCAGCTCTAGGACCCCCTAGGAGAGGCAACATCATGGAGGCCACGGGAAAAGCAGGGGTGGCCAAGGGGGGAGGCAGAGCACAGAGGACGTCAGGGCCCGGGCACTGGGACGGCACGGGTCCCTCTGCATCTGTGCTCGCCCACGGAACCTACAGCACCAACAGCAAGCAAGCCCTAAGGGAAACACGGACTGCGGGCTCATCTGTGGTGGAAAAATAACAGGGCCATTCTGGGGAGCGATGCTGATAACGGGGGAGGTTGTGCATGGGTATGGGTAGGGGGTGTGTGGGAAATCTCTGTACCTACGTTTTAATTTTATTGTAAACCTGAAGCTGCTCTAAAAATGTGTATGTTACATAATATCATGTGGGTAAAAACATCCACACATAAAAACATCTAGAAGGATACATACAGGCTAAGGGAATTAACAGTTAACAGCACTGGCGTAGTAAGAATACAACGCTGCTGCCTTTACATGAATTATTTCCATATTGCTTTAGTCATAACAAAGGTGATTTCAAATTAACGTTTTGGGGTAAAAATGTTGTAACAGATGTAAAGCCCGTATAACTTAAATTACTTTGTGTACAACGTCTTAGAACTTGTGCAAACTTTACCCCCTTCAAGTTCTGCTGTCCTCACCAGAGGCATGCTTGTACGCACAGGACCTTTTCCCGTGCACTTTGTGCGCTCTGCTAAGAACCCATTTTAATTTGCACTAACATGTCTTCCAGAAAGACGAACACGTTAGACACACAACTGGGATGTGACGAGCAGCTCACTCTCGCGCCAGCTCAGCGCCGGGGGCCCAGCAACACGGCACACGCAGCAGGGCGCTCAGCCACGCCCCCGCGCCCATCACCCTCTGTGATGGCTGCAAGATTCCTCCCTGGACAGGGGCGCGCGTGGCACACACCTGGGGTTACAGAATGCTGACCCAGGGAACACCTGCAACGCCTGTCCTGGAAAAAGTGCTCGGGCACAGTGATGCTCTGGAACCCTGGCCCAGTCCCCTCCCCTCAGTCACGCTCTGGGATCGAGGGCTTGGCTCTGAAGTCACAGCGTGGGTCGCACACCCTTACTTGACCCTGTGTCCCGCTCTCGGCTGTCCATGGAGTCCGTCTTCCGATGCTAAAGCCCCAGTCCACCCAGCCCTGGCACCCCATCCAGCTCTGACAGCCCCCTGCCCAGGAGCTGGGCCTGCCCTGGCCTGGGATGCCCGGCCGGGCCACAGAAATTCTGCCCCTGGATGTGCGCCTCGTTTCCCCGGCCCCCACTAACTGCCCAGCTCCCGAGTGCTCTGGCAACCCCCTCAAGTCCTGCTGGTCCACTCATCCAGCCTCCATGCCCGGACCCACCGCGACAGGGATGCAACACCACGTGGTATCTCGGAGGGGCGCTGGGATAGCACATGTGGGATGAGCTATGGAGACCGGGCCAGGGGTGTCACTGGGTGGCTCCTGCGGCAGAAAAATGACCCTGGAGGAGGAACTTGCGAAATCCCTGGAAGCCAGTGCTCACGGGGCTGTAGCCGTGTTAGCCGGGCGCCAGCAAACACGCTGCACTTGTGAAAGACGTTACCACGAGGAGAGGCCAGGGCAGGGCCGTGGGAACTTCCACACTACACTTGACATGCTTCTGGGAAGCCAAACACGTGTTGAAACGCGAGCGCAGGTGAATTCAGACAACTACGTGCAGCTGCGTGTGGGTGGAGCACGGGCTTCCCGGCACCAAACCGCCTGGGACTCCAGGAGACCTGTTCCTGGAGAAGCCCGACACGCCCCCGCAGCCACCTCTGGGTTAAACAAAGGACCAGCAAGGAGGTGGAATGGCCCATCACAGGGCCAGCTGCTCCCACACAGGTGAGGTGAGGAGACCGAGGGCAGGTGTGGGTCCCAGCAGCGGAGGGCGGGGCCCGCCAAGTTCGAGGTACCTGTCTCTGGCTGCAGGTGCACAAGAGGCTAGACCTGCAGCAATGTGGGGGTGACGCGGTCACACAGGTGACATCGAAGGAGACCAGCCCCAACGACACGGACCTTAAGGCGCAGGGGAGAGAGGGGCCCGGGAGGGACAGGGTGGGCGCAGGACACCGCCGGGCAGAGCAGGAGGTGAGTCTCCCAGCAGCAGGGCCATCAACCTGGTGAGCAGGCAGGGAAGCGGGACAGGTCAGCCCCCGGATGGCATGGGGCACTTTGCGAGAGAAACTGCACCTGAGCCGTGGGGACAGGAGCGGCGGGGAACCACCAGGACGTAAGAAAGTGGAGCCGGCGAACGAACAGCGGCTTTTCAAGCCGGCCGGCCGGGATGGGGCCGAGTTAGAGAGGGTGCGGCTGTTAGGTTTTTATTTTTGCTTCAGAGGAAACGGCCCGGGGACGCTCATGGCCTGAGCGAAGCTGCAGGAGTCGCCTGCCTCCGTACCTGTACTTGCGCTGCTGGTTTCTGAAGAGCCTGCCTACGGCATTTATCAGGTTTCACTCAGATTCTTAAGGCTCTCCCGGTTTATGATGTGTTTACGCTGAATCCGGCTCTTTCTTTGCTCCTGACACGTGTCCAGTCCCCGCAACACCGCCTGCTCCGTGGGCTGCGTGTTTTACCCCGTGATTCTTAATCTGCGCCCCCCTCCCCCTCCTCCCCCATTTGAAAGCACCAACAACGAGGTGCAGGCTGTGAGGCCCCCGCCAGGCAGGGGCTCCACGTCCTCCGGCCCAAGCAGCGCCCACGCCCATGTGCCAGCAGGAAGGGACCCTTTTCCGTATGACGTTAGTCACCTGCGAGCCAGCTCAGGGACGCTGGCCCCGCGTTTCCTGAGTCGCACTGTCCTGTTCCACAGGGCAGCACCGCAAAGATGCAGACAGCGCACCGCCGTGCCTTCCGGAGCCGCCCCTGAAGACGCCTGGCCCGTTACACAGCCCACCCAAGGGCCTCCCCGGGGTGAGGTGGCCGCTTTGCCGGCCAGCACTCGGAGCCCCTTGGTCTGTGTGCCTCTCCCCCTGCCCTTGAGCGCGTTTGTCTTTGACGCTTGTCACTGCGGGCACTCTGGACACCCTCTCCAAAGCGGAGGGTCCGCAGGCATCCGAAACGGAGGGTCCTGAACTGTCCTGTTCTCTGCGACATTCCTAGGCTCTACAGGGCCCGGCCTGTCATTTGTGGTCAGTAACTGTGCTGAAAAGTAGGGGACAAATGGTAACAGAACACACGCACGCCCGGCCCAGTGTGGCCCAGGTGGTGGGAGCATCTTCCCACAGAATGAAGGGTTGTGGGCTGGAGTCCCCATCAGGGCACATGCCAGGGTTATGGGTCCCCTTCCCAGGCAGGGAGCGTAGAGAAGCAACCAACCGGTGTCTCGCCCTCCCTCCCTCCCCCTCTCTCTGAAAGCACGAAGTGTATCTTAGGGGGAAGGCAGAACTGTGTTCAATACACTCATGCATACATGTGCACACACCAATGGAGGCTGCCCGCGTTTCCCCAGCAGCCGCCCAAAAGTAAAGCAGCTTCCATTTCTGACCTCCATTCCTGGGGAAATTTTCACCGCAAGTCCCCGCCAGCCTGGACCTGCTGACACAACTGTGCCCTGCGGGGGCCAGACACCCACCAGCCAGCAGGGAAACCTCTGGGCCTTAGGGGCAGTGGTGTGAGGACCCGGTGGACATCCTGCGGCCCGCAGGGCAGGGGCCAGCTGGGAACTCGGGGAGCAGGGGCTGGGGAGTGGGGACCATCCACGTGAGAGAGGCTGTGGCCAAGGGCAGACCCTGAGGAGGAAGTACGGGGTTTGCTGGGGGCACACAGGCAGGGCGAGAGGAACAAGAACTGGACGTGGCTGTGGTATCGAGCGGAGCAAGGGAGGGGGGGAGGGGAGAGGGGGGGGAGGGGAGAGAGGGGGGGAGGGGGTGGGAGGGAGCCTGGCGCACCTGAGGAACCAGGAACCCGTCCTGGCCACACGGGGAGCTTCCCAAGGCCTGGATGGGGCCATGGCCAGTTGGGGCTGCGCCCTCAGCGGGGGCTGGAGGGTCACCCTAGAGTTGCGCCCTCAGCAGGGGGGTGGGAGGTCACCCTAGTGGCTGGTGGGGCCTGGACCAGAGACTAGAGCCAGGCTGGAGGAGTGGCTAGGCAAGGGCAGACCTGGTAACAGCCTGGACCAGTGTGTGGTCACAGAGCCACGCAGAGGCGAAATACTCTGGAGAAAACTGTACTCGACTCCGACAGGGCGTAGTTCCTAGCATTTTCAGTCTACACCCTCAGATGACATCGGAGGATCCCCTGCTTTGTAAGTTCCCGCCTCGTTGCCTACATGGTACACGTCCTTCCCGGTGCTCAAGGACATGGCGGTGCCAACAGTAACAGGCAGGAAGAACCCTCAGCTGTCGGACGAAGCCCGGCCAGGCCTGTGTTGGCTCAGTGAGAGCAGCAGCCGGAAAAGGCATTGCTGACCCTGCAAGTTCACCTCTGGGGGTGCAGCTGCAGGTGTACCCACCTACCCACCGTACGCAAACCTATTTCCAAGGCTACTTCATCCCTCCAGTCACGCAAGGGGCTAGAACCCCTGCACGGATGTTCAGGTGAAGAAAACAAATCATCTTTAAAACGTTTTCCAACACAACACAGAATGCAGAAGCACCACCCTCAGAAAAGCACTCTCCCTGCCAGCAAGTTTCCAGAGGGATTTCCTCCCATCATGACCGTGCCTCCCGCAGGGCGACGCTGAGACGCTGGCCCGGTAGCCCGTCCCCTGCGGCCACCACCGGCGCCTGCCTGCCGTTACCTTGTGCACGATCAGCTCGTGGGTGCCGTCGGGAAGGGTCCGGCCGTCCTCCTGCATCAGGGGGACGAAGGAGAAACCAAACAGCTTCTTCTCGCCTTTCTCCTTTGCTGGGGGGAAGAAAAGAAAGGAAACTATTTGCTTATTGAAGCACCTGCTGACACAACTGTTCGGAGACCTGGGCTGTCGAGAGCAATGGCGCTGCATGTCCAGAGCGCCCTGCAGCCCCACCTCCCCGCCCCTTACACAGCAAGTGAGGGCTGACTCTCTTCAGGGGAGTCACTACTGCAAGGACGTGTACTTTTAAAAAGTCACGTGCTGCCCATGTGCTCTCACTTCCCGCCTCCCCTCCTGGACGAAAGCTCCACGGAGGGCAGGACTCTATTATTTTATTCTAAGCTTGGGGTCTCACAAAGCGCCGAGGACATGGTAGGTCCTCAAAGCTGCAGGTGAGTGAAGGCAGGAGCAGGTGCCCGGAGTGCCGCGGCCTGCTCACACCACACGGACAGGGACCCACCAGGCTCTGCCTCGACCACTTCCTGCCCTAGGGCCACAGGCGCGCAGACAGCCTGGGGAGGCCGCAAACCCCCCACCCTGAGGATGTGGAAGACAGGTTAGGACGCTGCTGGTCATCGCCCTGCATTCTGAAATGTCCACCAAAGCTAACGGGTGGCTCCCTGAGTGGATTCTGAAACAGGCCGCAGTCCCGGCAACAAGTCACCTCTCCCCGCACCTGCCCCTGGACCTGCACCTGCACCTGCACCTGCACCCGCACCTGCCCCTGCCCCTGGACCCGCACCTGCCCCCAGGTGAAGTCTCTGCCCGGCACTGGCCACACCTCCATTCCCTCCGGGCCATCTAAGATGCACTTCAGTGACCCGGGGGACACCAGGGGCCCTAGCCTGAGGATGATGGGGGCAAGATGGGGTTGAGAAGGTGCTAACAAGTGCAGAAGAATGAAAACAGGCAGCAAGATATGGCAACCTCACGGGGAGCCATGTTGACACAGTTAAACCCTGTAACCCTCCTCGTCTCTGGTTTCCCGGGTCTGTAAAACGAGGCCATCCCCTCCACTCTGAAGGCCATTTGGACTGAGCTTCCTCACCCCTGTCTGGGCACTGGCTGGGGCTGCATGGTGATGCAGTGATGCGGGTGTTATATGCAAATGAGACACACCTGAGCCAATCAGAGGCCTTCTAGTGATGTCACACTCCCGGGGAAGCCCTGGTGGGGCCCCTGGGCGTGGAATGGACCAGCTCTGGAGGGAGAGGCCCCCAGGATGCACCAGGGCCACCTAGGACCACCGGAGCCCACATAGTTTTCCATGCTGCACCTTCCCTTTCTGCCTATGAAAGTGATGGACTGATTTTAATGCAAGTGATCAATTTAGGAGGCATACAGGCTTTGTCCCTGTACAATTCTACGGATTTGGTTCTTCATGGATAAGGGAGCCCACTCATCTCTGCGGAGCCCACTGGCTCGGGGACCCCTTTCCAGAGTCCCTGGTTCATCACACACGTCTTGTGCGTCAGCCCGTGCGGCACCACCGCTCAGCAAGCAGCCACCCCCGACACACTTACTGGAGCAATGCCGAAACTCAAAGCGGATGTGCGCGCCTTTGAACTTGTCCACGGGGATGGGGAGCTTCAGCAGCTCGGACCACCGGGGGCTGTTGTTGTGGTAAAGGACGAAGGAGTGGTACTCGCTGGCGGAGGGCTCTCCGGAGCCGAAGGAGATGTAGTCCTACCAGAGCAAACAGGCCACTGAGAGATTGTTCTGGAAGCAGGAGCTTTGCTGACCCTGCCTGTTCCCCAAGTCGCACCCATGCCATGGGGCGGGACCTCTGCACTTGCTTCCACCCCCCTGCTTCGGCCGCCCATTCTGAGGCTGCTTCCTAGGCCTCGGTGGACCTGGGCGGCGTGGGGGAGACGGGCAGCTGCAAGCCGCACGTGAAGGTCAAGCCCACGGCAAAGGTCTCAGCCGCCTCCCGGGGCCAGGCCTGGGCCCAGGGTCACCATGAACCCTCCTTCCACAAGGGGTGCTGTCACTGTCTCTCCAACCACTCACCCCCCAATCCTCACGCCTTATTTCAGCCAACGTGAAAACACGTGGGGTTAAAGGCGTACTCTGTCTGGTTTTGTGTTTAGCACGTATTCATCCCCCAGACTATGGCAGGGGGAGGGGGAACTAGAGAATAAAATAAAAACGTTGTATTCACAGAATCACTGCGATGAGAAAGTTGTTGACACAATTCATCAAACTTTCTGCTTCCCAACTTTCCTTTCTGGAAAGCATCTACATGATTTTAATACACGAGCGTAGGGAAGACACAGATGAAAAGCGATGCCCCTCGGAAATGAACGGGTCTCATCACGGCTGAACCCGCGGCAACGGGATGGAAGGGTCTTACCACAGCCTCTCGTACCTTTAAGATCTGGCCGCTGCTGTCGATGACGAACATGGTCACCTCCACGTTGCGGGCCACGCTCTTGCCTCCTTTCTCAAACTCCCCCCTTTCTACGGTGATGTACAAGTCATTCCTCATTTCACCTGGCGGGAGAGGACAATGAAAGCCGCTTCACAGACGCACGGACGTGCGACAGAGCCCTCGGTGGGGGAAGCTTCATCTCGTAAAACACCGTGTCAAAGCACGCACGTAAAAGCGGAATCCGTTCTGCTTGTACTTTTGTGAAAGGCGCTCCCCCCGCACGGCGCACACCCAAGGAAAGCGAAGGCCTCTGCTGGGCTGAATGACAATGCTGAACGTGGACACTTCGGAGGCCAACACTGGGGTGGGACAGAGCAGCACTGTCAGGTTTCTCCACGTGCCAGCATTTCCTTCCTGTCAGTTACGAGGACAAAATGACAGCCTGGCGGGGGTGGCTCGGAGGGGCCACTCCTGATGCTTGAGGTGGCAGCATTTAGAACAAGGCCCGTCTAAACGGAATGAAAGGATAGGCCTGCAAAGGGTACAGTTACACACGTATGTGTTTCCCCAACTTCCTGGACAGAACGACCTCCCTGCTGGGAGAGGCTCAGCCCTGCTTTACGAACACAGATGCTGAATAATTCAGTCCTACGGTCACGTTGGCTGAGCTATCACACCAGCCAAGGAGGCCCTGGAACAAAGGGACGTGTTCGCTGCACGCACACCTGGAATGGTTCTTCAGGTAGCGCTTTCTTATCACTGCCAGGAAGAGGAGGTCCGTGGCAGCCGGCGCCCACAGCAGGGCGCGAGGGGAGTGTGGGGAGCACGCAGGGAGGGAGGAACGAACGAGCGCAATGCTACTGGAGCGTCCCGGAGAGTAAATGCGGGTAAGGCGGGCAAGGTGGAATTGACGTGGACCTAACGCAGCTTTCAAAAGCAATTCTTTTTTTTTTTTCCCCTAACAAGAAAGCACATTATCAGAAGCAGAATAACCACACAAATATCCACCCAACAGGAAATTTACAGAACTTCTTAACCAACTGTTCACACGGAAACACCCAAGGTTTCTCTTCCACAGGGGAATTCCAGTGCACTGGTCCCCTTCCCACACAAGCACCAGCTTTGAAGCACCAGCTTTTCCTGATGGCATCACTCACGAAGGCCCTGGGTGACCAGGAAACACACGGGCCATAAAATAGAGAAACTGAGTACGTCCTAAACAGGATGAAAACTGGATTCGCTTTTAATCAACGCAGGGGATGGCAGCGGTTAATAACGTTATGTGTCAGGTGCACAGGCTGACACCACGACATCTGTATGGTGCACTGTTGTCCATCCGCCATCCCCAGCCTCCATCGCCATTCACCCCCCCGTTCACCGGCTCTCCTCCCTAGTAGCCCACCACGCTTTGTTAGCGTTGATTAGTTTGGTTGTCCGGTGCTTTTTGTTTTATATCTTACGTGTAAGTGAAGTCATGTGGTTCCTGTCCTTTCCCACCTGACTTACTTCACCTGGTGCAACACTGCAGTTCCACCCCTGCCGTCAATGCTCAAATGGCAATGCTGCCTCAGAACAGGTGAAATAAATCTTCACCACACTTTACAAGGAGCGAATAAAAAAACACATCCACGGAAACTATGGATATCATCACCTCTGTCTATAAATTTCCAGGATGCCCAACACAGCTCGTACAAATCCACTTGGGAAGGCAGTGAACTTGGAATTGCAGGAGAAAAGCAACATATTTCAACACACTTAAAATTACACTTGAATGTTCTGAAAGGTTCTCCTTTCTTATCATTCCATTTTTTACAAGTTTTGTAGATTTTCAAGTTTGCTAGGTTTTGACAGCCCAGTTTACTTTATCACCGTATACATTTGTCACTGTATCCGCACATTTCCAATGCTGTTCACTTGAACAACTTCCCTATAAAAGGAAGCGCACACTCGCACACCACGTCCTCTGAACGCACCCATTTCAACTCAAACCGGCGCGGCCCCACACAGGCCCCACGCAGGCCTCTCAACAGCACGTCTGGGCGGAGACCCCCGACCACGGCTTTCCCGCTAAGACGTGGCAGGTGAACCAACAGAGGTCCAGGTGCTTCAGAGCAAAGACGTGCCCCACAACGGAGCACCCGCCTGTGTCCAAGACGTGTGCTGTGTACAGGCTGTGGGACACGTGCGGAGGGAGGGGTGGGGACAGTGGCCACAGGGCACTGACCCTCGGGAATGTCTCCCAGGATCATGAGCTCACCCGCACCACAGGGGATTCACTACCCGTGAGAGGAAGTGTTGCTTGGGGGGGGGGGTGCACTTGCACGTTCGTTCTCCGCAAGGACAGGGCAACTCTGACCCCAGCACGGGTGGGCCGGGCGGGGGGCGGTTGGGGGCACCCTGTGTCCCGTGGGTGGGCACTTGTGGATATGTAGAACGCTGGAAAAGAAAAGGTCTTGTTCTTCATTAAAAACAAAAGAACCTGTGCCCTGGCTGGGCAGCTCAGCCTGCTGGAGCATCACCCCCACACCCCAACGCTGCGGGTTCGACCCCCGGTCCGGGCACGTACAGGACTCAGCCGATGAACGCATCAGGGAGAGGAACAAGAAGCCGACGGCTGTGTCTCTGCTGATGGTCTCCATTCCCTGTACACGCACACGCCTCACCTGTCCTGACCCCTCACAGAGCAAACCCTGAAGCTCCAGTGTGACAAACAAAAAGAATAAAAACACCGAGTTCGCCGACCACCGGCGCAGCGCTGGGACGGGAAAGGCTGCGGACACACGTTCTCACGGAACAGGTCAGCCCCAGCTTTCGTCAGGGCCACCGTGAGGACCAACTGGAGAAGCAGGTGTGAAAACAGCACGGCAGAAGGAAGCAGCGGCCACGTCTGTCCATGGACGAAGTTCACCTGGTTTTACGGCTTTCGGCCGTGTAAGCGATGCATGCATCTCCCCCTTCTCCGTCCAGCTTTAGAAAATTAAGAAGCCAAAGAAGAAAAGGTATTGCTTAAAAAAACGTCCCTCGCATTGTCGGCCCCGCAGGTGTGCCTCCAGGAGGACGGGGCCCCTGCACCGTGGGGACCCCGCTGTTGAAACTGGGGGCCACTTCATGCCACAGAGCTCGCCACCAGCCTTCAGCGGCCAGAGCGGCCCGTCCCGGACCGTCACTCAGCCGGACAGCCACCTTGCTGTCCCCTGCCGCACGGCTCCGCCACACCGCCCAGGCTGACTTCTTCCACAGCTGCTGCGTTCGGTGCCAACGTGTGCTGTGTGTCAGGCTGGGATGACAGTTTCTCTTTTCATGTTGAGGAGCGAGTTACCAGTTGTTCACGGCACTTGAAGGAAAGTGGCGGAATAACATGCCACCAAGTTGACAGATGGATCCACCGTGGTGTTGACAGCGTGCGAGGGACGGTCCCTGAGCCGGGCCAGAGCAGGTCCCTGAGCCGGGGTGTCCTCCTAGCCACCCGAGTAGGAGCGACCGCCATCAGGAGGCCACCCACAGCCGCAGGGGACCACGTCGCGCACGGAGCGGGGCTCAGCGGGACTCAGTGGGACTCAGCAGGCCGGGCCTGGTCCCCGGCAGCCGCCCTGCCAGCTTTGCACCTGGGGTCTGAGACAGGACGGAGAGGCTCTTCTCCCGACAAGCAGCATCAGCACCGGCAGCTCCACCGGGCTTTCAGCTTCTGCCGGGTGGCGGGCACGGGAGGCCCCGAGGAAACGCGACGACTGGGCATGGCTGTAAGGGTGTGGACGTCCTCCCGCCCCGTTCCTTGGAAGAACTGCGCGTGGCTGGGGTACGACGTTACGCTGCTGACCTAGTTTCAGGGGCCCATTTTCACAACCTCACAATGTGGTGAGACGGGAATCGCCTGAGCCATCGACCGCCCCCGCTCAGGAAAACACACACGTGTGACCCCAGCACACGCTGCTCCTGAAAGGCTACCTGTGAGGAAATCCTCTAAGCAGCCGACTGCATTTTCCGCCAAAGGGCAGCGTTTCTCTGATGACACCTTAGCGCCATCTGTGATCACGGATGGCCGTAAGGACAGGCAGCCATGTCCCCACATGCCACCCATCCGCATGTAATCAACACGTACAGATGATTTCTTAAAACCTGCTGCTTACTTCCATGTACCGCAGGACCTTGAATAAAGTTGTTTCCTTATAACATCGAGGATACATTATAGAAACTGAACTCCTGTTTGCATCCGTGAGCCAGTGGCAAGACTGGTTTCGTTGACATCACTTGACTCAAGTCACAGAACCCCGAGATGACAGGAGGTGAGGACTTACCGTGCTTCATGCTTCAGCACAGCCCTCCGGACTCTTCAAAACTCAGACCACTGCTCAGGTATCGGAAACGGACACAATACCTGTATTTCACCGTGTAGGTCGGCCCAAGCCACTCACCGGGCATGATGATATTGGAGAAGCCCAGCTTCCGTGTGATGGACACGCCGTGTGAGAACACGGAGGGGTGCTCCCTTCGGATCTGCTCCAGGTCGCCGTGCAGCAGCTGCAGGGACACCGCCAGGCCTGCAACACACGGAAGCGCCGGTGAGACGCAGCAGGGACCCAGGGCACCGCTCTTTGAGACTGAGGCTCACGGCGTAGGCAAACCAACAGCATCTGCAGGAATCATTTCCAGGGCAGACTGTTCCCATTTGCCACCCTCGGCAGGACTCCAGGGCGCAGCAGCCTGGCTCCCGGTTCCGACCGCCCCTCCTCCGGCGCCCAGAGGAAACGCCGATGCCACCGTGTAGACTGTCCCCCCACCCTCGCCGCCCGTGGAGTACAGATGGCAAGGGGAATTCGATGGTGCTGTATCAAAAAGAGAGGAGCCGATCGTGCCTACCAGGTCTAGGCAACACTGTACCCCTGGCCCTCCTTCACCCTTGTAAACCAGCCAGTAACAAAAGCAGGGCTTCTGGGGAATTTACATGCTTTTCCATGGAGTTGTTGAAAACATCAAGAAAACGTGTTTCAAAAGAAAACATTCAGCTCAGAGAAAAGGTGCAGGTTCCCGGGGGCGCCGACCTGACCTACAGGAGCCCACCCACCCAAGGGGCAGGGACGTGAGAGGAGGAGGACGGGACCGCGCCATCGTGTCCTCCCGCCTGCATGAAATGCAGCCTGGCAGGTGCTCGGGAACGTCCGTGACACCTGTGGCCCATCTCTACCCACCCACCCCGGCCCTCTCACTATCCCACCTGAGCAGGTGGCCACCAGCATCAGGCTGGACTCACGCCCGTCCTCTGAGAGGCTGAACGAGCAGATAAAAAGGGTCCTGATGACCTGACGGCTGCAGCTTCGGGGTCCTTGCGCTGGGGGCCCCGCTGTGAAACCGCAGGCGGAGGGGGACGCACTCACTGCTGTTTGTCACGCTCCCCAACCCAGCGAGCGGTCCCCTCGCCTCACACTCTCCCTCCACCCACCCCACCACTGGCATCTCCGTTCTCCTCCCACTTACGTCCCTGAGCCTTCAAAACACCCACCCACACGGCCACACTGTCACCGGCACCATCAGGAGCTGGTGCTGGGTGCCCCGGACCCGGGGCCCAGTGACCGCGCAGGCAGGTGATGTGTCACAGACGTGCATGCGTGAAACCTACGTGGTTTTATTAACCAGGGTCACTCTGATAAAAATTTCTAAATGAGAAGGTAAGACACATACTGTGTATGTTACAGTTGAGCGAACGACCAGATGGGAAACAAAGAACTTGACACGGAGGCGAGAAGCAGAGGGAGACACGCCTCAGCCACCGACCCCCGTGTGTGCGTGCGTGTGCATGTGTGTGTGCATGTGTGTGCACGTGCGTGTGAGCTCCACCAGCCGGGAAAGGAGAACCTGGCGACTGCGTGTTCGTCCCTGGAGGGGACGCCAGCACCAAGGAAAAGCCCCTAAACCCACTCCGGTTACGCGCCTGCCTCCTGTCCCGTGTGCTAATGAGTAAACGGTCTACAGCAGCGTAAGGACTCCAGCTAACAGGCCCCCCACACCTGCGTTTGGGAGGCCACCTCTGTCCCGCGACGCTGGCACCACCTTCACCTGCCGATCAGTCCGTAACTTCCTCACCCCGATCCCGCCAACTGCAAGTCCTCGGAACAAAGGGCCCGCTCTTCCCTTGGCCCCTTTGCCACACGGGCGGGCTGGCCTCCCCATCTCTGGCCACCTGAGCTCCCGTTACACGGGTGCTGGTCACCAGCCCTTGGCCACCCTTGCTCCTGCTGCCCCTTCACTAATCAACCGCGTGCTCGCTCCAGGCTCTCGGAGCGGCGCTTCTTCACTGCACCGGCAGGAGAACCTGGGTTTCCCTGGAAACAAAGTACCAGGCGGAACGGGTCGGTATATAATACAGGAACACCGAAGGAAGGAGGAAGTATCATTAAGAGAATCTGAAAGTTCAAGAAAGATTTGTTTTCTGGGTTTTTTTTTAAATGGATATCCAACAACCAAACAAGCTGAATATTTAGGTGAGATTTTTAACTGCGCAAAATCAATCATGTTTTATAATCATTTTCCTGGCCCTTCATGTAAGTGCTCAAAATAAAACTGTTCAGTGAGGAATGTCCCCTTTATCAAAAGAAGCCACCGTTACACTGAACTTTTTAAAATCAGCTTAATTGCGCTGATCAGATGTCTAGTTTTATGTCATTAATTAACCTAGACCATGTTCTCAACAACATGTGTTCCGTGACGAAGGCCCACTCGGAGCCAGTGCAGGAAGAAGGCTTTGTACCCGTCCCAGAAAAGAGGACGTACTATTTGGAAGCTCTCATTTCACAGGAGTTGAAGCTGTCTCCCTCTGGAAGAGGCATCCTTTGAAATTCACGAAATGCTGAACTTCTACATAAGACACGGCTAGCCCAGCATGACTTGTAAGTAGCTGGCAAAGCTCACTGCAGACTAGATCAGCCATGTCGCCACCAACGAAAAAAGACACTTAGCTGGGGTGGCCGCAGAAATGCGGACGTGGGTCACAGCGATACACCTACAGACTCCGTGTGCCGATGAGGTGGGCGGCTGGAAAACCTTGCCAGACAGCTGCATGCCCCTGGCTCCATGTGACCACAGTTTCCACACTGCTGGTGGCGGCTCCACGCAGCCTGTGGGCAACACGGCCTCTCCTCTGGTCAGGGCGCACCCGTGTTCCGTGCCCCCTGCCATGGACCCCAATGCATTAGCATCCAGCAGGAAGTGCGCAGCTCTATGGACACGGTGGTCCTTCCCATAGGCATGGTCACCGCCCGATGAAGCCAGCTACTGCCAACGCCCTGGGTGCCGGAATGGCTGGGTTCCACGGAGGGTGGGAGGCAAGTCTGTCTCCCGAGAGTGCTAATCCGGGAGACTCAACCAAGACACACCTGATGCATTAAAGGAGGCCACGTGCATGGGTGGGCACGTGAAGGTGATGGAACTCGGGTGACACATGGGTGCCAGTTCTGTGACCAGTGAGCTGTCAGCCAGCGCAGTGAACGAGGGGCTGACTCTGGGTCAGCCTTAAGAGGACAACAGATGGATGTTGGTGAGGGGGAGGTTGTCCATTGTAACGATTTTTCTTTTTCTTGGGGTTTTCTTCTTCACTGCTGTGCTCTACATAAATGGGGTTTTCTTGGTTCCTCCCCTTTCTCTTTAGCTTTCTGGAAGTTGTATATTGTTTTTGTTTTTTTCTATGTTTAACTAGTTCTTCCAGTAAATGTGAAATTCACCCAGTTTTATTTGAAAATTCATTTCAATGTCATTTTTAAGTAACAGTTGGGGAAAGGCGGAATCCCAAGTTGTCATCACCCAAGCGATTTTAAGGTATTTCCTTCCCGTTCTGACCTCTGTACCTGCTGCGGAGACAGGGTTTCTTTCTGGGTGATGAGTTCCCTCTCTCTCTGGCTTCTACCTTCACCTCAGGTGTTCTAGCATTTACCACAATTTATGTGGAGACCTTGAACTTTATTTACCCTGCTCATGATGTTTGCCTCTTTCATCTGAGGACTCGGGTTCCGTGCAACAGTTCTGCAAATCCTCGGACACGTCTATTCGAACGCTGCAGTTGTCACACGTACCTGGAATTCCTACTAGATGCCTGATCTTTTGCCTTCCATCCTCTCTCTCTGAAATGTTTCTTCAGATTCTTCCATTGCACTTTCCCTGTGTGCTACCTTCTAATACTTCCAACTGCAATTTCCATTGGTTCTCTTTCCCACTATGCTCAGCAGGCATTTGAGCAGTCTGCTCACCTTTTCCATGACTTCCTTTCAAGGGTTTTTAAAGTTTCATTTGGCTCTTCCTGGCCATTAGGATCCAAGCACCATTACATTTCTATTTGCTTGTTAAGTGCCACATTAGCAGTGCCAGGGACACAGACGCTGAGTTAAGCATTTTGATGCAAGAACTTGAAGACTCTGCTTGTTCACCTGTTCATGGTGCTGTCTTTTCATCACGTCTGTCTGACTACCTCTCCGGTAGTCACTTTGTGGAAGTTTCTCACCTCAAGGCCCAAGAGGTGGTGTTGACTGTGCCTGCTTCCTCCGCTTGGTGGCTGACTATCCGGGCACGTCCCACCGGCTCACCTGCTTCCTCTGCTTGGTGGCTGACTATCCCGGCACGTCCCACCGGCTCACCTGCTTCCTC
>PVIW01007700.1:52320-69536 GCA_004026585.1 Noctilio leporinus | reverse complement strand
CCCCCCCTTTTTTTTTTTAAGATTTTATTTGTTATTTTCAGAAAGAAAGGCAGGGAAAGAGGAAGAAAGGGAGAAAAACATCAATGTATGGTTGCCCTTCACCTGCCTCCAGCTACAGACTTGGCTGGAGACCTGGCTTGCAACCTGGTTATCAAACCAGCAACCTTTGGGTTTGCAGGCTGGTGCTTATCCACTGAGCCACCAGCTAGGGCTGTCTTTCCGTTTTTGTTGATGGTTTTTTCTTGCTGTGCAAAACCTTTTAATTTGATGTATTCCCATCTGTTTATGTTTTCCTTTTGTTTCCCTTGCCTAAAGAGATATATCAGAAAAAAAAATTCTATGAGAAATGCCTGAGATTTTACTGCCTATGTGTTCTAGGATTTTTACATTTTTGAGAGTAACATTTAAGACTTTAATCCATTTTGAGTTGGTCTTGTATGTGGTGTAAGAAGGTGGTCTAGTTTATTTTTCTGCATATATCAGTCCAATTTTTCCAACACCATTTACTGAATAGTATATTCTTGCTTCCTTTGTCAAATATTAATAGGCTAGAAAGCTGTGGGCTGATTTCTGGGCTCTTTATTCTGTTCCATTGATCTATATGTCTGTTTTTATGCCAGTACTATATTGTTTTGATTACAACAACAGTACCATACTGTTTTGATTATGGCTATAGTATATAGTTTGATACCAGGTAGTGTGATTCCTCCAACTTAGTTCTTCTTTCTCCAAATTGCTGTGGCTATGCAGGGTCTTTTGTGGTTCCATATAAATTTTTGGAATATTTGTTCTAGTTCTATGAAATAGACACCATTCATATCTTGATAAGAATTACATTGAATTTGTATATTGTTTTGGGTAATACGAACATTTTAAAGATGTTAGTTCTTCCTATCCATGAACATAGCATATGCTTCCACTTATTTGTATCTTCTTCAGTTTCTTTCTTCTTTGCCTTATAATTTTCTGAGTATAGGTCTTTTACATCTTTAGTTAAATTTATTCTTAGGTATTTTTTTGATGCAATTGTAAATGATGTTATTTTCTTGGTTTCCTTCTCTGATAGTTCATTATTGGTATATAAAAATGCAACTGATTTCTGAATATGTATTTTGTATCCTGCTACTTTACTGGAATCATTGATCAGTTCTACTGGATTTTGGTAAAATCTTTAGGGTTTTCCATATACAGTATCATATCATCTGCAAATAAGACTTTTTCCTTTCCAATTTGGATGCCTTTTATTTCTTCTTCTTGTCTGATCACTGTGGCTAGGACTTAAAATACTATGTTGAATAAGAGTGGTGAAAGCAGACATCCCTGACTCCTTCCTGATCTTAGGAGAAACACTTTTAATTTTTGTCTATTGAGTGTGATGTTGACTGTGGGTTTATCATATATGGGCTTTACTACTTTGAGATATGTTCCCTCTATTCACACTTGCTGAGAGTTTTTATCATAAATGGGTGTTAGATTTTATCAAATGCTTTTTCTGCATCTTTTTTTTTTAATATTTTATAACTATTTTTTATTGTTGTTTTTTTTTTAAATTTTATTGTTGTTGTATTACATCCATCCCTTTTTTGCTCCCCTCTGTCCCCCTCCCCACTCACCCTTTCTTTTTCTGCATCTATTGATATTGATTATGTGGTTTTTATCCTTCATTTTGTTTATGTGGTATATCACACTCACTGATTTGTGGATATTGCACCAACTTTGCATCCTTGGAGTAAATCCTACTTGATCATGGCATATGATCTTTTTAATGTATTGCTGGATCCGGCTTGCTAATATTTTGTTGTGGATTTTAGCATCTATGTTCATCAGGGATAATGGCCTATAAATTTCTTTGTAGTATCTTTATCTGGTTTTGGAATTAGGATAATACTGACATCATAAAATGAGCTTGGGAACCCTCCTTCCTCTTAAATTTTTTTTGGAATAGTTAGAAAAGGATAGGTATTAGTTCTGTTTTGAATGTTTGGTAAAATTTACTTGTGAAGCCATCTGGTCAAGAACTCTTATTTGTTGGGAGGTTTTTGATTAATGCCTCAATTTCATTAGTTGTACTCTGTCTATTCAGATTCTCTGATTCTTCCTGATTCAATTTTAAAAGATGGTGTGTTTCTAGGAATTTATCCATTTTGTCCAGTTTGTCCAATTTATTAACTTATAGCTATTTGTAATATTTTCTTACAGTCCTTTGTATTTAGTGTTAGTTGTTACTTCTCTTTCATTTCTGATTTTATTTATTTGGGTCCTCTTTTTTTTTTTTTGATGAATCTCATTAAAAGTTTGTCAATCTTGTTTATCTTTTCAAAGAACTAGCTCTTGGTTTCATTGACTTTTTGTGTTGTTTTATTTACTGTATTTTATTTATTTCCTTTTTTCAACTCACTTTGGGCTTTGTTGTTCCTTTTCAAGTTCCTTTAAGTGTGAAGTTAGATTGTTTATTTGAGATTTTTCTTATTTTTTGAAGTAGGCCTGTAATACTATACATTTCCCTCTTGAGAACGTCCCATGGATTTTGAACGTCCCTCTTGCTACGGTCCCATAGATTTTGGGTTATTATGTTCTCATTTTGATTTATTTCAAGGTATCTTTTGATTTCTTCCTTAATCTCATTGTTAACCTGTTCATTAGTAATATTAGGTTTTGGGGAGGCATGAAATGAGGTCAGAAAGGAGAAAGTGCTTGGAGAACCTCAAATATCATTGAAATAAGAGCTACTTGTTTTTAGCTAAGCCATGTGCAGGGCTGCAGGCCAAGCCTCACTGTGTTTTCTGGTGGGGCTGTGGCTGGCTTTGGCAACATCAGCTGGACACTATGTTCTCTTCAGGGTGTGGTGGAGACTGAGGGCTGTTCACACCCAATCACATCACACTGTGCTTTCCACAGCCTCCTGGCCATCTCACTTCTCCCTTCCTCACAGCATTTGCCTGTCATCCTTGAAGAAGAGCTGAAGAGGGTGAGTGAGCTAGGCTCAGGTCTCATGGCTCCCGGCCCCAGTGTTTCCTTACAAACATCATGTTCAGTGCGATGCATCCCTAGAGGAAACTCTGCCTGGTTGCTCCCTTCTTTTTTGTCATTTAAGAAAATTTTGTCTACAGAAATGTCCATATTTAAAAGTGTGTATTCAAGCCAGCACCAGTTAGGTCAAAAAATAGAATTTTTTCATTCCCTGTCTTTTTTTTTTTTAAGATTTTATTTCACCATTTTTTTTAGAAAGAGAGGAAGGGAGAGAGGCAGAGAGGGTAAGAGACATCAGTGTATGGTTGCTTTTCACCTGCCTCCAGCCACAGACCTGACTGGAGACCTGGTTTGCAACCTGGTTATGTGCCCTGGCTGGGGAATTGAACCTGGGACGTTTGGGTTCGCAGGCCTGCACCTTATCCACTGTGCTACCAGCCAGGGCCATTCCCTGTCTTTTTAACACTGCCTGACTTTTCTGAAATATTCTTTTGAGCCCTTCTTGGTTGTGACTCACATTCTGCTTACTTGCCACTCATGCCTGCCCATATAGCAAGTTTCTTGTCTACAGCAGAGGTGCTGAACCTTATAGTTCTTGGATGTTTTGATAACTTTGTTCACAGTTTGGTGACGCACAGGCTGCTCTGGGTAGTTTGACCTTTTGTCCTGTCAAGGAAATCTCTGCCTTTGGCTGACTGTCTTGTTCCTTGCCTTGAATCAGAAAGTACTAGGGTGGGGTGGGCAGAGCATTGGGCTTATGGGGAGAGGGAGTGGGTACATAGCAGGCATTCCCATCCCAGTTCTGTTTGGTTCTCTCTGTGTGACATTTGAGTCACTTCTTTGCAAACATGATTTTTCCTACCTGTAAATTGAGGGTTGGACCATCTCAGCAATTTAGTGGTTTATGTCCATTAAAAAAAATAATAATAATTTGGCCCCTAAACTCTTTATTTAAAGGTGGGATCTCAAACTGGCTACTGTGTTTAGATCTGCAGATATGTTTCATTTGGTCAAAATGGTGTTTAAAAAAGTATATGATAGGAGTCAGAAGACACAAACTTCCAATTATAAGATAAGAATTGGGGATGTAATATATAACATGGTGATAGTAGTTATCACTGTTGTGATGTATTTGTAAGTTGCTAAGAGGGTAGATCCTAAAAGTCCTCATTATAAGGAAAAAAATTTTTTTTTCTTTTTGTATCTACATGGAATGATGGAAGGTAACAAAACTTACTGTGCTAATCATTCCACAACATATGTAAGTCAAGTTTTATGCTGTATACCTTAAAATTATACAATGTTTTATGTCAATTATATCTCAATAAAACTGAAAGAAAATATTAAAAACTATGCAAAGGGCATTTCACGGTGCCACAAGTCCCATCACGCCCCATGGTCTAAACCCCACTTGCTCACACTATGTTGCCTGACTGGCCTCTGAAGGCAAAGTGTTAACTAGGTAAAAGTAGAGTTCCTGTATCTAAAGTGAGCATGTGTGGCATGTGACAGCCTGGAGTGCAGCCCTTTGCTTTCCTCCTCATCACAGGCAAGAGCGCAAGGGTCATTTGGAGCAGTGTTTGACAACACCTGGCTTCCATGGCCACTAAGGGCCCTCCAGTGACATATTTCCTTGTGTGGCTTGGCCTCTAGTAGATCGCCCAGGATAAAGAGGGAAGTGCTGGCCAAGACAGCAGTCTTGGGCCTATACCCAGCCATCCCTACCTCCCTGCTCCTGTCTGGGGTCATGATTTTGTGATTGTTTAGCCTTTCAGACCCCCACTGGCATGCCATATGGAACGGTGAACCTGCGTCATGGTGTGAACCCAGGAGAGACCCCTGTTACCTGTACAGCAGGGATTGGGACCTTCATTGTGGAATTTGCCACCCTGAGTAGCCTCACTGGTGATCCTGTGTTCGAAGACGTGGCCAGAGTGGCCCTGATGCGTCTCTGGGAAAGCCGGTCAGATATTGGGCTGGTAGGTTGGCTGCACCCTTCCTGTCTGAGTCAGGTTGGCCACCTTGGCCCCGTGTTCCTAGGTAAAGGCAGGGTAAGGGGGCTTTCGTCTTGGGCCCTCTGTTGGGACTACCTGTCTCTCTCCTAGGTCGGCAACCACATTGATGTGCTTACTGGCAAGTGGGTGGCCCAGGACGCAGGCATCGGGGCTGGTGTGGACTCCTACTTTGAATACCTGGTGAAAGGAGCCATCCTACTTCAAGATAAGAAGCTCATGGCCATGTTCCTAGGTAAAGGCAGGGTAAGGGGGCTTTCCCCATGATTTTTTCTGTTAACATGTGGTTTGTTTATAAACTTTCAGTTGCTCCCAAAGTGCCTAGAGAATCAATTCTGAATACCTGAGTCTGCATTTAAGTTACCATGGATGTACGGTGTTCACTTGATGATGCCCACTACACCTCTTGTTGCCTTCATACAAGTACCAGATGAACCATGCTGCGTTCTCTGTGTGTGACCCTGGATTTCTCGCTTCCTGGCTATTGCATATGTGTTTTCTTTGCCTGGAATAAATTTCTTTTCCTGTCTTTGTGTGCCCAAATTCTATTTAATTTTTAAGGCCCAGCTTAAATGTCACCTTGCCCAAGAAGTAGCTTAATCCTTCCTCAGAATTTAGGGCCTTCAGCCTCTCTTGCAGTCACCTGTCATCCACAGTTACAGCATCCATGTCTTCTTCACCTTTGTATTTCCCACAATGCTTTGCATGAGGCAGGTTATATTGCCTGTTGAATAAAAAACATTTTACCCACCAATCCCTAAGACACTAGTAATAATTATATTGAGGAATTGTTGAGTACCTAATAACTATTATTATAGCTACCATTAATTTGTTTACCAAATATTTATTGATTGCCATTGATAGCTCAGGTTCTATGCCAAGCACTGAACTAGACTTTCATTTATTCCTTACAACACTATGTGAGATTGTCTTATTTGCATGTGTATTTGGTGCTTCATTTATTCAGATAGTATTGTGCATATTTATTATGTACTATCTTAGTGTTAGGGATTCTACAACCAGCAAAACAAAGGCCTGGCCTTCATGAATTTACAGTTTAGGAAGAGGTATAAGTTCAAGTTCCCACTTGAATGTAAGCTACCTGAGGGCTGAGAGCCTTCTTAGTCTTGTTTGCCACCCCTGGGTATCTGGTACTGTTGTAGGTGCTCAGTGAATAATGTTCAGTAAATATATAAATGACTGAACAGCCTATGAGGTATATAACATTGCTCTCTCCCTACTATATAGATAATGAGCCTGAGGTTTAAAGGGAAAAACTTACCCAAGTTCACAGCTAGCAAGTGGTGAATCTAGAGCTAGAATTTGAGCCTGGAAGTTTGACTCTAGACCGCACGCTGCTTCTTGTCCACCTCATCGCATCCTAATCTGCTTTGAGGCTAGGCCCTCATATGGTCCTTCAGAAGTTTAAGTCCATGCTTTAGTTGCCAAGGGCTGCCTGTTGCCTCTAATCACTGACATTTCCATTATCCCATCTCCACTGCAGAATATAACAAAGCCATCCGGAATTACACCCGCTTCGATGACTGGTACCTGTGGGTGCAGATGTACAAGGGGACTGTGTCCATGCCAGTCTTCCAGTCCTTAGAGGCCTACTGGCCTGGTCTTCAGGTAGGAATAATCAGAGACGGTGGTCATTTTCCTATGGAACTGACAAAGCAAGCTTATTCTGAGGTAAAAGTCAAAGCAGGGAGTTTAGTTGCCTCATAGCTGTTTCTGGAGGGATGGTTTGAGAATGGGAGAGAGACAGATTTAAGATTCTGCCTCACCGAATTTCCAAGGGGCACTGGAAGGTGTCAGCAACCTAGCTTGCAGTTTGCTACAGAAGGTTGCTATTGTAATGAGGAGAGTGTTTTTCGAGGCTGGGCAGTAATAGACATTAGCAACAGCTGTTTCTCCACTGGACATTTCTGTCAAATCTCGTCATTCTTGAGAAAGGGCATGAAAGCAGCTGGGGCTGCTCTGTGTGCCATCATTATGTTTTTCCATTACACTGTCTGAGGCTTGCAGCTGGCAGGGATCTTAGAGCCCATTAAGCAACCCCCGAGGAGCACCAAGATATTATTATAAATTAGGGTTTTTTTCTTTAATTTTAAGAAAAGGTAATAACATGGAAGTGAGGGTAAATTTAAAAAGCACAAAAGGGAATACTACAAAAAGTATGTTTTTAGCCCCCACCCTCAGACCCTCTCCCTAGTCCAGCCCCTATTAATCAGTTTTCTATAAATATTTCCAGAACTCTCTATATACATAAATATATGAATATTTATATCCCTTTTTTCTTTATATATATATGAACATATATATATTCTTTTATTACTAATTATATCTTAGATATTATTCTTTATTTTATTTATTCATTTTAAAGATTTTATTTTATTATTTTTAGAAAGAGAGGAAGAGAGAGAGGCAGAGAGGGAGAGAGACATCAATGTATGGTTGCCTTTCACCTGCCTCCAGCCACAGACCTGACTGGAGACCTGGCTTGCAACCTGGTTATGTTGCCCTGGCTGGGAATCAAACCTGTGACCTTTGGGTTCACAGGCCAGCGCCTTATCCACTGGAGATTATTCTTTATTAATACAATGTAGTTTTGCCTTTTTATAACAGCTGCATATATTCCATTGAATAGATACACTAATTTATTTAACTAGTCCCACTTTATAAACTCTTAGCCAACCTTCTTTTTATACAGGTGAGAACAAGCTTAGAGAGAACTTATTAATAATATTAAATATTGATCCTAAGATCTTCAAATTTTATTGCTTGAATGTCCCCCTAGAAGAATTTTGAAAAACTAAAGCACCTCCTGCATATTTTTAATCTTATGTGTCTGAATAGTTGCATACCATACCCTTTTCTCCTTGAACTTGTATTTCCATTCTACTCCCCCAACAGAATTTTATCCTCATTATTATATTTTATGCTGAAAAATTTTTACTGGTATCTTACCAATACCCTATCATATATCTCTGTAACAAACTGGATATAGTACACAGAAGTTAAAAATATAAAATTTCCTGTGACCATAGGCTCTGAGTATTCAATTTGTTGTCTTCTGGATTTAGTTGTCATTAATATATAAATGATTAAAGGAGCATTAATAACTTACAATTTTTAATAAATAATTATAAAATCAAAAAGCACTTTTGTTGGAAGTATATTTTTTAATGAGATTTTGGGGCTTTTTTATTTTTAAGTAATTTGTGATAAAGTAAATTTTTATGAAAAAAATTAAGTGCTAGGCAGTTTACTCGGAATTATCACAGCATACTGTTGAGATAACTGTTGTTTCATAAATGAAGAAAGGCAGCTTAGAGATGTTAACTTTGTTTATTAATTTAACAAATATTTGATTGCCTTCTGTGTTCCAGGCCCTGCTGCCCCCATGAAGTTTATAGGGGGCAAGACACAAAGAAAAACTTAAACAGATAAATACATAAAATAATGAATTGTAAGGAAGGAAACAAGTTAAAGGTTAAAATAGAATATTGGATAGGAGACGGACTTTAAACAAGAGGACCTCTCAGATGTGGCGATATTAAAGCTGATACTTGAAGAATTGGGGGTGGGGAGTGATTTTCCAGGCAGATGAAATATTGTTCATTAATGTCCTGAGTCAAGAAGAAGTTGGATGTTTATCAAAAATAAAGAAAAGGCCAGGGAAGGAAAAGATCAACAGATGAAAGGTCAGTAGTGACCATATTGTGCAGGGCCTTGAGGGTCACGGTGAGTTGTCTTGACTCTATCTAAGCCTATCGGAAGCCCTGAGATCTGGCTGCCTTGGGAACAGTGGGCTGGAGCGGGCAAGAGGACAAGTGGGGCAAAGGAGGCCTTTGATGTCACCCCAGTGTCAGATGCTGGTGACCAGACTAGGTGGTGGCTCTAGAGATAAAGAGAGAAAAATCTTGATGTTTTAGAGTTGGAATTGACAGGAAGTACTGATGGAGTAGATGTAGGGTGGGGCATAATGGAGGTGTCAAGGACAGCCACCAGGTTTCTGACCTGAATAACTCAGATGCTGGTGCCATTTACTAGAAGGAAGAGACGTGAGAGTAGGGAGATAACTTTGTAGGGAAGTAAGGGAGCCAAGAATTTTACTTGGGAAGAGTCAGGTTTGTTCTGTCCCTGAGACATCCAGTGGTGATGTCAAGAAGGTCAGCTGTTTCCCTGTGAGCTTAAGTTACTATTAATAGCTACTAAACAACAGCTAGTCGAGTAACAAATGTATATATCCCCTGATCCAGCAGTCCTAATTCTGGAAATCTGTCTTATAGATATACTTTGCATATCTTTGAGGTGACATATGTACAAGGTTATTTATTATTACATTGATAAAGGAGATAGCAAAAGATTGGAACCAAGCCACTGGCTATTCATAAGTACCTAATTAAATTATGTTTGAAAAGTGGAATGCTATACAATAGGAGAGGGGGCTTTTTATGTACTTACATGGAAAAAAATTAAGCTCTATTGTTAAATGAATAAAGGGAACCACAGAATAACTATATTTAATGTGGGGGAAATAATATATACTCATAGTTGCTTATGTTTACAAACTAACACAAAATGGTTATATGGAGGGTGCAGGGTGGAAGTGAGACTTAATATAGTCGACCATTTTTCTGTTTTTAAGATTTTGAACCAGATAGCTGGCTTTCCTATTTAAAAACTGTTAGTGGCCAGCATTGACTGAGCACATACTGGCAGCCAGGCACTTGGTATACAACCTCTGTTCCTCACAACAATGTATGAGATATATTTTGCATCTTATAGATTGTGCTCAGAGAAGGTAAGTATCTGGTTCAGGCCTCACAGTGAGTAAATGGCCGACTCAGGGTTTGATTGCAGGTCTTCTTGGCTCTAAAGTTTTTGCTTCCTTTTCCCTGAGGTTGTGGGATTTTATGCCTGGTGGCTGCCTACCTGACAAGCATTTCTCTCCTACAGAGCCTCATTGGGGACATTGACAATGCCATGAAGACATTCCTTAACTACTACACTGTGTGGAAGCAGTTTGGGGGGCTCCCAGAATTCTACAACATTCCTCAGGGATACACAGTGGAGAAGCGAGAAGGCTATCCACTTCGGCCAGGTTAGCAGCATCTCAGGCCACCAGGTTTTCTGGATCCCAAATCCTCCTGCCTTTAGGGGTTTTCATGCCTTACAAGTGTTTGCAAGGCCTTTGTATTTTTTACCTGTCTGATTCTCCCAGTGGCTCTGAATTTTATTCCTGGTAGGAATTATATATCTCATTTTTTCACATAAGGAAACTGAGGCCTGGTAGGATGAAATGGCTTGCCCAAGGAGCTAGGACTAGAACCCAGGTCTCCAAAAAATGTGCTCTTTCAAACTTGAGCAAGTGAATAAAATGGAAGAAGCCAGTTTACTCCTTTTGAGTTCCTGCCATCAAGATTTCAGAAGTTTAGGCAAACTTCCTAAGGTAGCAGGTCAGGTAACTTATGCTTCTATAGTGAGAATTGTTAGAACTTTGGAGTGAAGTTTTGGAATGAATCATCTGGTCTCATCCACCTCCTCACTTGCAGCTCAGAAATCAAGATGCAGAGAAGGAAGGGACTATACATGGGATAAAAGTCTGAAGTTCCTTTCTAGTGCTGATCCTCTGATTCACAGCAGGAAAGTGAGGTTGGGAAGGGAAAGGAGAGCAGAGGAAGGAAGCTTAGTCAGCACACATGGTCATCCCCACCCCACCCCACCCCACCCCACCCCACCCCAAAATAGGTTACCTCACCATTGTCTTAGACTTTTCACACCTTCCTGCCTGAATGCTTTTTAGCTCTGAGACAGGCCTTCTAGTGGCTCCTGCCCATTCTGCACTCCCCTACCCCATTTCCTTCCTTGTCTAGTGCAAGCGATTGTTGAAGGAGTTGTGAAAAGGGAACAGGAGAGGGAGTAAAACAGCCACTGGAAAAAGCAAATCAGTCACTTTTGACTCATTAGAGGTTGCTGTTCCTGGTATTTCTCATGCATTCTCGTGGCTTTTTTTTTTTAAGAGAAAACTCAGAAGGCATTCTCTCCAGTATTATCAATATAAGAGAGAATTTGGGACTAATGTAAGGCATAAACTTGTGTGTTAGAAGGAACCTGAGAGGTCTTTTAACTGAAATCCCCTTATAATGGCCATGTCAAGTGGTTACCTGGTCTTGTGTGGTTACTGCCAGTAGCAGGAGCTCGCTACTTAAAGAGGTACCCTGTTACTTTTGCAGGATAGGCTATCAGGAAGGCATTAGTGGAAAGTAAGGCACCACATCCAGGAATCCAGCAGTGCTTTAGTCCAGTCACGCTTCTACCCCAAAACGATATCAAATGGGAGATAAGGTGCCACTCTATAATTAGATTAGCCAGTGCCTTATGCTCTGGTGCATATATCTGACCAACAAGCGTTGACACATAGAGCCTAGCAAGGCCTCTGAGGGCAGTTACCTCCCACTCCACTCCAAATCCAAATCTAACCCTTGGGCTGTCACCATCTTCTAAAGAATTGGACAGATATATAGGAAATTAAAGCAGTTACTTGCAAAATAGGCACATGTGTGAGGAAGAGAAAACAAGTGACTGGCCCTGGGTGTCCTGATCCAGCTGGCTGCTAGAAGCAGAAAGGGAGACTTCTCAGAACAGCACTATCTTTTCTTTCCTTGAACAGTGTGTTCACCTACCAGTGAACTTGTCCCAGAATATGAGCAATTAGATTAGTAATTTTCTAGAGGCCTTTGGGAGAAGGAGAGAGGAAAAAACTGGAAAGAAAGCAGAGATCTTTTCTCCAAAAACAAGGAATAGAGTTTTGGCAGTAATAAAAGAGAAAAGTGCTGAACAAGCAGGAAACAGGGAAGGGCAATAATCAGGAGAAGAGGTTGGTATGGGGAGGGAAGGGTTCTTCCCTCTGAGAAAAGACAGGTAAAGAATAGAACAGTCTACTGTTCTACTGTAGAAGTCAAATCTTTCATTTCCGTAATAGCTCTTATGATATTTGAAAGCAATAAGCACATTTTCCTGGGTTTTCTTTTCTCTAGGGTATTTTTCTCATCTAGACCAACTCCTGTTGGTTGATATTCATCTTCAGATGGAATTTGAGCATCAAATTCCAGTTGTGGCATAGACTAGGGCGAAACTATTGCCTTGCTCTGATGGCTGCATCTCTACTAGATTGAAGGTTGGCTCTTAAATATGCTAGCCTTCATGTTTTGTTTCATCCCATCTCAGAAAGGGCCTTATAATGACAAGCTCAGACTCTTCTTTTTCAGTTTTAGGTTGGTTGAGCCGTTAGTGACAAAAAAGAAAAGTAATAGCTTGAGTAAGATAGAAGTATTTATCTCACGTTCTGGCTTTATATGGCTTTCTGTGGTGTCAGGGACCCTAATCCCATACCTGGCTGCTAGGAATGGTTGTTCGTCTTGGCAGCCATGTACTTGGCGAAAGCTAGGGATGCTGTTACCAAGGAAGCAGGAGGAAACATTTGGGAGAGATGCAGCTGCCTCTGCTACATCCCCTGTCCCAGAGACTGGCTGCCTGTTTCTTCCTTGGGATGGGGGTCCATGTTCAGTTTTAATGCTGGTCTCCATTAAGCTTCAGGCTGTGTGTCTATCAGCTCTGGAAACTCAGCATGGAGTGAGTTGTCTTAGGTTCCTTCCTCCTACTGGGGGCCCTGTAGATAAGGTATGGAGGAGAGGAGTCTCTCACAGACTTAAGTGGGCCCAAACCTTCCCTGATCAGACACTGGGTGAAGAGGGGTTGCTTTGGATTTTGCAGAACTCATTGAGAGTGCCATGTACCTCTACCGTGCTACGGGGGATCCCACTCTCTTAGAACTTGGAAGAGATGCTGTGGAATCCATTGAAAAAATCAGCAAGGTGGAGTGTGGATTTGCAACAGTAAGTGTTTCCTTGGTTCCAAGAATTGGGAAATATCTCCCTTGCAGCTGAAGGGCCTCTTTAAAGGTAGAATGCTGTGAGTTCTGGAATATTGGCACTGGAAAAGGACCTTAGAGATGTACATAATGCCTTTATTTTATAGATGGGGAGATTGAGGAACAGAAGCTACGAGCCTCGCAAAAGGTTACGTGGTAGAAGTGGGGCTAGTATTAGTTCCCAGCGTCTTGGCCCCATGCCCTTGGCATTGTCCCTGCTTCAGAGATTGTTTAGCTGTTAGAATAGGCTACTTTACAAGGAGTGAGTTTTGTGAAAAGGCCTATAAAATGGATTCTAGAAGGGAAATTCAGAGGCCCATAGCTTTATATTCAAACCTGAGGATCCTTAATGAAATAGCCTTACTAGTCTCACAGATATTTATTGAATGTCTTGAATGGTCCAGGCACTATGCTAAGCTGAGAGTTATTGTATTGAAGAAGGACCAAGCCCTGAGCTAACATTTTAGGAGGGGAAACCAGGAATGAGTATCGGAGACAGAAGGCCAGGGTGACTGGAGTGGAGTGAACAAGGAGGAAAGTGGGAAGAGGCCAAGTCCCAGAGGTAGGCAGGGCCTGAGTCAGGTAGAGCTTTGCTTAAGCTGTGCAGAAGAGTTTGGCCTTTGTTCTGCTTGGAGTGGGAAGTCTTGGTAGGACTTACTGCATAGCAGCAACATAATCTGATTTTATTTTATGTGGATCACTGTGGCTGTTGTGTGGAGAATGGATGGAAAGGGTCAAGAGAGCGTTAGAGCCCCTGGCAGGCAAGATGTAAATAGCCATTACAGACATTTAAAAAACGATGTGTAAGAAAAATCTGGAAGAAAATTCACTGAACAGCCTACAGAAGTTTTTATTTTAGAGTAAACGATTAAAAACAAACAAGAAACCTTTATTTTCAAAATTTTATGTAATTATATTCTATAAGTAGAATGTAGATACATACATATATATATATATATATATATATATATGTATGTATGTATATATTTATTTATTTATTTATTTAAAGAAAAGACATATATTATAGGGGGGAAATAAAGCAATGGTGTTTTCATTTCCAATCTGTTGTGTTTTGTAAAAAGCCAAAGTGGATTAAATCCGTTGGGGCCTTCTTAGGAATGCTCAACTTAATTCCATGAAAATGAAGCCCTCTGGAGGTCATCCAAGGTAAAGGATGTGAACAAGCATATGACTCTGTGGCCTTTGTCAAGGAGGGCAAGTGAATTATAGCTCTTGGTACATTAAGTTCATATTTTAGTCACTTTTTGTTTTTGTGTCTGTGTATAGAATAAATGTCACTGAGAATTAGTTTTGCTTTAAAAATGTATTGCTAATTCTGCCCTGGCTGGTGGCACAGTGGATAAGGCATCAGCTTGCTAACCCAAAGGTTGCTGGTTCGACTCCCTGCCAGGGCACATAACTAGGTTGCAAGCCAGGTCTCCAGCCAGGTCCATAGCTGGAGGCAGGTGAAAGGCAACCATATATTGATGTCTCTCTCCCTCTCTGCCTCTCTCCCTTCCCCTCTCTAAAAATAATACATAAAATCTTAAAAAAAAAAAAAATATATATATATAAATATAAATATATATATATATATATATATATATATATATATATATACACATTGCAAATTCTGAGAAGCTGCACTAAATGTTTGTAGCAAGTAAACTTAATATTCATCTATGACCATAAACTCAGTATGAATTTTCTTCACAAGACTCCTAATTAGTTGTTTACAATAGCAAAATCTTGGTGGCCACCCTAATGCCCATCAAGAGAGTATTATCTAAGTAAACAATGCCACATTTTTACAATGTCATTAAAGGGGATGATTGGATCTGTGTTTATAGGCACAAAAAGGTAGGATAAAGGGAATAGGGATTGTCGAGTCAGGTAAGGAGATCAGGGAAGACCTTTTTTTAAAAGTGTATTATTTATTTATTTTTAGAGAATGGAGGAAGGGAAGGAGAAAGAGGAGAGAAACATCAATGTGTGGCTGCCTCTTGCGTGCCCCCAACTGGGACCTGGCTTGCAACCCAGTCATGTACCTTAATTGGGAATCAAACCAGCAGTCCTTTGGTAGGGCCAGATCACCAAGAACCTGTTAGGCGTGGACTTTGGTTTTTCGTCTATGTGAAATGAGGTATCAGTTAGGGGTTTTCAGTGGAGGAGTGACAGGTAAGACTGGTGATATAAATATACTTGAGGGTAAGAATGGAAGTAGAAAGCCCAGTTGGAAGTTGTGGTAATAATTTTGCCCAGAGGCCCTCAGCTGCTAAGTGACAGACCAGGAATTCCTAAGGGATGCTCTTCTGACTCGCTCTCCTCTCCCTCATGGCAGATCAAAGATCTGCGAGACCACAAGCTTGACAACCGCATGGAGTCTTTTTTCCTGGCCGAGACTGTGAAATACCTCTACCTTCTGTTTGATCCAAATAACTTCATTCACAACAACGGCTCCACCTTCGATGCAGTGATCACTCCTTATGGGGAGTGCATCCTGGGGGCTGGGGGCTACATCTTCAACACGGAAGCGCACCCCATCGACCCCGCTGCCCTGCACTGTTGCAGGAGGCTGAAGGAGGAGCAGTGGGAAGTGGAGGACTTGATGAGGGAATTCTTCTCTCTCAAACGGAATAGGTCAAGAGTTAAGAAGACGATGAGCTCAGGGCCATGGGAACCCCCAGCAGGACCAAGAACATTCTCCTCACCTGAAAACCATAATGGGGTGAGGGAGAAGAAGCCTGCCAAGCACAAAACCCCACTTCTCAGCTGCCCTAGTCAGCCCTTTACCTCTAAGTTGGCATTACTGGGACAGGTTTTCCTAGATTCCTCATAACCACTGGATGATTTTTGTTCTGTTTTTGAAACTAGACTATAACAATAAATCTGCTTTTGATTGTCAAGCTTTTCTAGTTAACATATTGGGTTGTTGCTGGAGCTTTCATTCAAGGAAAGAGTTCATAGCTGAAAACACTGTGAATCTAGTTTTATTTTCTCACACAGTTAGAGAAACAACTAAACTGAAGTCTGCTGGCTCCAAAGATTCCAGGGGTTGATAATCTCCCACCCTTTCATGGTTCTCTTTCTCTTGTATCTTGGGGAGGAGGGTGTTGTTATAAATGTATTTCTTCATTAGTTCTCGCTGTAGCTTATGCTTCTGTCCTTTAGTTCTCTCATTTATCCATCCGTCCATCCGTCCATCTGTGCCACAGATATTTACTGAGCACCTTTGTGGGCCAGCCCTAGCCCCACAGTTCCGTGGTGAACAAGGCAAAGAGTTTTCATTCTCGTGGAAACTGAATTCTAGTGGAAAGAAATAAATTAGTAAATATATAAAATACCATTTGATAAGTGCTATGAAGACAATAGGATGCTGTGCTAGAAAATCATGGAGAGAGGTGATCTACCTTAGGTGGCTAGGGAAGACCTCTATGGAAATGAGCTACTAAATCTTTTATTATAGAAAATTTACAATAAACTAAAGTAGAGACTATAGGATAATTACCCCCATCTATTCATCACCCAGCTTCAGAGACAGTCAGCTCATGGACAAACTTATTTACAGACATTCTAGGTCATTTAGAAGGAAATCTCATGTATTTCAAATTAAAAAGAGAAAGATTTAAAATAGTTTCACTGCCCTCAAAGTCCTCTGTGTTTTACCTATTTATCCCTTCCTTCTCCCAATCCCTGGCAATCACTGATCTTTTTCCTATCTCCATAGTTTTGCCTTTTCCAGAGTATCACACAGTACGTAGCCTGTGAGATTAGCTTTTTTTTTAAAATTTTATTGTTGTTGTATTACATCCATCCCCTTTTTGCTCCCCTCTGTCCCCCTCCCCACCCACCCATTCCCCCCAAAGTCAATCCCACCTGTTGTCCATGTCCATGGTTCCTTTATACTAGGTTCTTGTCTAAGCTGCTCCCCTTCTTTGCCTCTGCCTCCCCTCTCCCCCCAACCCTGTTCCCCCTGACCACTGAAGGCCTATTCCTTGTATTCATATACTTGGTTCTGTTTTGCTTGTTGTTAGTTTTGCTCATTATTGTCCTGTAATGGGTGAGATCATATGATATTTGTCCTTCACTGACTGGTTTATTTCACTAAGCAGAATACTCTCCAGTTCCATCCATGTTGTTGCAAAGGGTACAAGTTCCTTCTTTCTTTCTGCTCTATAGAATTCCATTGTGTAAATGTACCAAAGTTTTTTGATCCAATCATCCACTGATGGGCACTTAGGCTGTTTCCAGCACTTGGCTATTGTAAATAGTGCCGCTATGAACATAGGTGTGCA
>PVIW01007700.1:0-52220 GCA_004026585.1 Noctilio leporinus | reverse complement strand
TACCAGCCTACATTCCCACCAACAGTGAGATTAGCTTTTCACTTAGTAATATGCATGTGAGGTTCCTGTGTCCTCCATGGATTGATAACTCATTTCTTTTTAGTACATTATTTGGATATACCAGTTTATTGAACCATTTGCCTACTGAAGGACGTCTTGGTTGCTTCTAAGTTTTGGCAATTTGAATAAATCTGCTAAAAAATATCTATGTGCAGGTTTTCAACTTCTGTGGGTAAATAGCAAGGAGTGTGGTTGCTGGATGATACGGTAAGAGTATGTTTAGTTTTGTAAGATGCTGCCACACTATCTTCCAACGTGGCTGAACCATTTTGTATTCCCAGCAGTAAATGAGAGTTCCTGTTGTTCCACAGTCTTGGCAGCATTTGATGTAGTCACTGATTTGGATTTTGGCCATTTTAATAGGCTGTGGTGGTATCTTGTTTTAATTTGCATTTCCCTGATGACATATGATGTGGAAACTTTTCATATGCTTGTTTGCCTTCTGTGTATCTTTGGTGAAGGGTCTGTTAAGATCTTTGGCCCATTTTTTAATAGAATTTGTGTTTTTATTATTGAGTGTTAAGTGCTTTTGGGGGGATATATTTTGGGAAAAAGTCCTTTGTTATACATGTCTTGCAAATATTTTCTCCTAGACTATGAGTTGTATTTTATTTCTCCTGAATTCTCTTTCATTACAATTTGTTTGTCGAAGAAAGTAAGCTGTATTTTAGTTTCCCATATTATTTGTTCTTTATATATATATATTTTTTTTTTTTTGAAGATTTTATTTCATTATTTTTAGAAAGAGAGGCAGGGAGAGAGACAGAGAGGGAGAGAAACATCAACGTATGGTTGCCTTTCACCTGGCTCCAGCCACAGACCTGACTGGAGACCTGGTTTGCAACCTGGTTATGTGCCCTGGCTGGGGAATTGAACCTGCTACCTTTGGGTTCGTAGGCCGGCACCTTAACCACTGTGCTACCAGCCAGGGCTTTGATCATTTTATTCCCCTGGTGTTGTTTAATATGAATCCATACATATATGAGGTCTGTCCAGAAGAAGTTCAGCCATTGTTAATATAATAAGAATGGTTTGCAAGATACCGTCGTTACTTGGCAGCCAAGGAATGTGGCCTGGAATGCACGTGCGTGAACAAACTTTGACTTGGTGGTTGCTGTCTATTGTTCCTAATTTTGGCTTTTATTTTATTATTTACTGTACTTTGTTTGAGTGATTCAGGTGGAGTTTGCTTGTTACTATGGCATAACCTAGTATATAAGATACCTTCCATTTGCCCCTCTGGATGTGTTATCCACCCTCTTTGACCCAAATAGGTGGACTGTTGTATGAACTACCACATCAATGGGCTCACTTGCCCTCTCGCTACCAAATGGGTCCAGCGAATGGGGCATCCAAGCAAAAGTCTGGAGAGAGAGAGTATAGTGAGGTAATAGTTGTTTTCCTGGCTCCCTTCCAGCAAGGTCGCTTCAGGTTAGTTAGACTCTCAATTGAAGGTCATTGTTTCTTTTAAGGTGACTTTCTCTACACAACTCTTTCTTTTCAGCTAATGGTAGCCTTTTCAGGGATGGTAATGGCCCTGCCATTATTACTAGCTCTATGTTACTAAATTATCTCTTGTGGTTCTCCTGAACTGTGCCCACACTTTTATAAATTGTCTTTTTATTAAACCCTCCTTTAATTTTCCTAATTGAAGTGAGCCATCTGTTTCCTGTCAGGTGCCTAACTGTACACCTAAAGATGATTGTGACTGGTACATATTCTTAATCTGAAGTCTAAAATTCATCATTATCTTTATACTTCTCTCAAATAAGAGAAAAACATTAGATCAGCAAGGATGAAGGATACAAGACGAATACACAAAAATCAGTTTTTCTTTATTAAGAAAACAATTCTATTTACAATAGCATAAAAAAAGAATTACTTTTTTAAAATTTAATTTTATTGTTGTTATATTACATCCATCCCCTTTTTGCTCCCCTCTGTCCTCTTCCCCACCCACCCATTCCTCCATAAAAAAAGAATTACTTGGGGGTAAAGGTAACCAAAAAAATCTAAGAAGATTTGTACATTGAGAACTATAAAAATTGTTTAGATTAATATTAGATTATAATATTGTTAAGATGATATTACTACTGAAATTGACCTACAGGGTCAATGAAATCTCTATCAAAACTTCAGTTTCCTTTTTTAGAGAAACTGACAAGCTGATTCTGAAATTCACATGGAAATTCAAGGGACCCAGAAACCAAAATAATCTTGAAAAATTACAAGGTTGGAGGATTCACATGTTCTGATTTGAAAACTGACTACAGAGCTACAAGAATCACAACACTGCTACTGGCATAAGACTAGTCATAAGTAATGGAATTGAATTGAGAATCCAGAAATAAACCTTTATATTTGTGATCAGTAGATTTTTGGAAAAGCTGCCAAGTCAATCTAATAGGGAACATTTTAAACAAATGTTGCTAGAACAGCTGGATAACTAATTGCAAAATAAAGATTTGGACCCTGATTTCACACCATATTATAAATCTTAATCAGTAAATCAAAGATCTAAATAGGAACTAAAACCATAAATTTTTAGGAAAAAAAAAAACAGGTATAAATCTTCTATTAGGCAATGTCTTCTTAGATGGCACCCAAAGAACATGCAAAAGAAGGAAAATAGATGAATTGGACTTCCTCAAAATGAAACACTTTTATGCTTCCATAAAGTGAAAAGACAACCTACAGAAGGGGAGGAAATACTTGCAAATTAAATATATGATGCAGATCTAGTATCCAGAATAGTATATAAAGAACTCTTACAACTCAACAACAAAAAGACAACCCAATCAGACATGGGCAAGAGAGATCAATAGACCTTTCTCCAAAGAAGTATACAGATGGCCCATAAGCCCAGAAAAAAATGTTCAACATCAATAGTTATTAAGGAAGTGCAAATGAAAACTGTAATGAGATACCACTTCACACTTACTAGGATGGTCTGCTTGGGCTACTATAAAAAAATACCATAAGCTGAGTGGATTATAAACTATAGAATCTTATTTCTTATTTCTGGAGGCTGGTCAGTCCAAGGTCAAGGTGTCAGATTCTGTGTCTGGTTAGAACCTGCTTCCTAGACTTTTCACTGTAACCTCGCAAGCCAGAAGCGATGAGGAAGTAAGTGCTTTGGAGCCTCTTGTAAGGGTACTGATCCCATTGATGAGAGTGAGCCCTCATGACCTAACCACCTCTTAATACCATCACCTTAGGGGTTAGGGTTTCGATGTGTGAACTTGGGGAGAACATAAACATTCAGTCCATTGCAGAAAGATGGGTAAACAATTGTTATTGAGGATGTGGAGAATTTGGACCCCTCACACATTGGTGGTGGGAATGTAAAATGGGGACACTGGTCTGGGAAACCAGTGTTTTGGCAGTTCCTTACCAAGTTAAATGTGGAATAATCATATGACCCATTAATTCCACTCCTAGGTGTGTGTGTGTGTGTGTGTGTGTGTGTGTGTACACACCTCCAAGAGAAAAATATGTGCACGTGAAAACTTGTATACCACTGTTCATAGCAGCATTATTCATAATAGCCACAGGTGGAAAATTCTCAAATGACCATCAACTGACAAATAAGTAACAAATGCGGTATATGTATCCATATCATATGAAATATTATTCAGCCAGACACAAGAAACAATGAAATACTGATTAGTATTACAACATGCATACACCTTGAAAACATATGCTAAGTGGAAGAAATCAGACACAAAATACCACATATTGTATTGTTCCTTTTATATTGACTCATCCACATAGACCAATCCATAGAGACAGAAAGTAAATTTGTAGTTGCCTGGGACCTGGAACCAGGGCATGGGGGAATGAGGAATTGGTATTTTGTGTTTTTCTTGGTGTGTGATGAAAATGTTCTAGAATTAGAGAGTGATGATGATTACACAACTTTGTGAATATAGTAAAAACCACTGAATTGTACGCTTTGATAAGATGAATTTTATGGCATGTGAATTATACCTTAATTCAAAATACAGGCAGAAAAATGGAACACACATGCTACCTCATGAAGCAGCAGCAGTGTGCAGGCACAGTGTGGTCTACATCCATACCTGGAAAATAAATTTATCAGAAGAAACATTCTGCATGCAGAGAGGTAAGCTATTCTGTTTATATAGTATATATATTTAAAAACGACTTTCTGGTTATATTAACAATTTAGTACTTTGGAGCAGTGTTTTTGAGATTTGGCTTAAGACCCTATAGCGGATCAAGAAATAGATGTGTCACAACCAACTTTTTAAATAATAAAATAAAATGGATTAGAGAGTATTAAGAGTATAGGACGTTGGCACAATATAAAGGTTCATTGCATTATGTTGTAGGAGAAAAACAGAGGGGATGTGAAAAAAAATACACATTGACTAAAAGCAGATTGTTTCATTTGGCACCCTGGCATTTAATTTAACTTTCTGGTATATGATCATCTACATGACCATCATCCTATAATGGGAGAATCAAATGTTGCTTAATTTTTTTTCAATTGCATGTTGTTTAGTTTTGTGTCAACACAATGTGAAGTTAGTTGTGAACTAAAGTGTGGGAGAATTTTATTTATCATCAGCACAATTGTTGTGATTTTCAGCTGAGTTGGCCAGGAATTTGCAGTGTGATTTTTTCAGAAAGTACATAATCAAGAAAAATTTGAATGCATGACAGGTGTGACACTTTAATTGAATTAGTTCAAGTTGCCCTTAAATGGATTGTTACAATGCTACAAAAAAAACAAGAATGAGGAGGTGAAAAATATGGGAAGAATGAATATTGATATTGGGGAAAGACTCAACATTAATCAGCAATAACTTTATTTGCATCTCATTATAGAGAAAGGGAAGTGTAAGACAGCTTTTAAAAAATGTGGCTTTATCAAATGTGCAAAATGACATATATTAATATATTATTTGTAATGATACTTTTGCAAATGAAAAATTTAACCATCAGAATTAAAACATTACTGGGAAACATGATATGCTGAGTGAGCCAGTCTCTTGAATATTTTCCAAATAAGAAAAATGTATCTAATGTAATGGGCAAGTTATCTGAGATATGATATAGCTGTCAATGAGAATGCCTTATTATTGTTGTGTTGGGTTTCATATTGTGTACCCAAAGAGAAAATTGCTCACATGGCTCTTGAGAAAAAAATTATTCTTCTGGCATGATTTTGGTATGGTGTGTATAGTTTTTCATGGTGGCTCAATTATTCTAAGTGTGTCATAGCAATAATATAAATTCTCTTTGAATCTGTTGTAGAACTTTAGAAGCAATGCTTATTCTGTTGTTTCAACAGGTTTCCTGATCCAAATTGAGAAAGAGAAATGAAAAGCACACTTTTTTTTTTTTAATGTCTGATATAGCCATTTTAAGAAGGGTCTTCTTATGTATTTGGTTAACCTCCTCACATAAAACTGAGTTAAAACTGAAGAATTGCCCTGATGGGTGTGGTTCAGTGGATTGAGTGCCACCCTGCAAACTGAACACTAGTTTGATTCATGGTCAAGGCACACGCCTGGATTGCAGGCCAGGTGGGTTGTTGGGAGAATGCAAGAGACAACTAATAGATGTTTCTCTCCTTCTCTTCTTCCTCTCTTCCTCTCATTCTAAAAAATAAAAATCTAAAAAAATTTGTACAATTGACTAGTGTAATTTTAATCAACATAAATTAAAAATATAACAGTTATTTTAAAAATTGTCAGAAGTATCTAAAAAGAATGTTATTTGGTATATTCTTTTGTATGTTGTAAATCTTTGGAAAATAGTAATCTGCAGAAATTCATGTATATTTTGAGGAAAAAGATGGTGAAATTTGGCCAGTAAAATAGCTAATTCCTTGAAAAAAACAAACAAACCAAAAAACCTTTTTTCAGAGATGAGAGCTGACCACACCACTTACTTTCTCATAGCAAAATCAGTTGACAGTTTTAAAGAAATTTCTAAAGTCAGTTATGAGAATGTAAGAAAGAAAATCACAGTTTCCCATCTGAAAAGCAATCTGATTTGGAAAATATTTTTAAAGTTCTTTTCTGAATAACAATGTTGACATGTTTAACTGATATCTTTTTTTAATATCCTTAGAGAATTAGAACGTTCTTGGGAAAACTCTTCCAACATTTCAAGCCTGTCCAAGCATTCCAAATGGTACTATTGCTATGGCAAACAAGATTTCAAAATACCACATATGCTATGGGATTTATCGTTTTCAAATGTCCCTAGACCAGAAGCATGAGCATCACCAGAGAACCTGTTACAAATGCAAATCCTTGGGCCCCAACCCAGACCTCCTCCATCAGAACATCTGGAAGTGGGGGCAGCACTATGTGCTTTAATGGGCCCTGTAGGTGATTCTGTTGTAAGCTCAAGTTTGTGAACCAGGGTACTATATACCAGGGCACTAATCTGAGGTTTGCCCTGTAAGTATCAAGCCAATATCAATATAATTAAAAGTTTGTGTGGCTTATATTTTCGGGACAGACCTCATAGGGCCAACATCATTACATCAAATTGATGAGACCTTTTTAAAAAATTTAAAAATATTTCATTTATTTATTTTTAGAAAGAGGGGAAGGGAGAGAAAAACATCCATTAGTGGCCTCTTGCATGCTCCCCTGACTGGGGACCAAACCTGCAACCCAGGCGTGTGCCCTGCCTGGGAATTGAACTGGTGACTTTTCACTTTGTGGGATGACACTCAACCAACTGAGTCACACCAGTCAGGGCAATGAGACCTTCTCAATGAAAGCAGTTTGAGTTAAATGAAATAAAATTAGGGTTTTAAAGAATGTATTGGGGTAACATTGGTTAATAACATTATATAAGTTTCAGGTGTACAATTATATAATACATTATCACTGTATTTCATTGTGTGCTCACCACCCAAAGTCCAGCCTCCTCCTTTTACCATATATTTGACCCCAATTTACCATCCCCCTCCTTTCCTTTTCCTCTAGTAACCATTATTATGTTGTCTGTGCTATGAGTTTGTTGCTTTTTGTTTTCTATCCCACACATGAGTGAAATCATAATTCTTGTCCTTATCCATCTGACTTATTTCACTCAGGATACTCTCAAGATCCATCCATGTTGTTGCACATGGCAGTATTGCATTTTTTTCTTTTTTTATGGTGGAGTAAAATTTGAAATTTTTGTTGCACCTCATCTCCTGGGTTGGTATTAGTATTTTGCAGGCCTTGTAATGTCAGTCAGGAATATGACCTCTTGTTCTGGTCTTTGGAAGAAATTGTGTATGGTTAGTATTATTTTTCCCTTAAGTTAGGTAGATTTCACAACCTTGTAGGACTGAAATTTTCTTTGTGGAAAGGTTTTTAAAATACAGATTCAATTTTTTCATTGCTTTTAGAGCTTAAGGTAAAATAAGAGTTTGTCCTGGCTGGTGTAGCACAGTGGATAAGGCGCCGGCCTGCGAACCCAAAGGTCGTTGGTTCAATTCCCCAGTCAGGGCACATAACCAGGTTGCAAGCCAGGTCTCCAGCCAGGTCTGTCTGTAGCTGGAGGCAGGTGAAAGGCAACCATACATAGATGTCTCTATCCCTGTCTGCCTCTCTCCCTTCCCTGCTCTCTAAAAATAATAAAATCTTAAAAAAAAAAAGTTTGTGAGTGAACCAGTGAGACAGAGAGTGGGCTACTTCACAGAGCTGCTAAGATTCCATTTTTTAAATAGATACAGGATTATTCCAATTTTCTATAATTTCTTATGTTGATTTAGGGGTGTTTTTCCTCCCCTAGAAATGTATCCATTCCATCTAAATTTTCAAATGTATAGGCACAAAATTGCTCATTATATCCTCTTGTGAACTTAATGCTTAAGAATCCCTTGAAATGATGTTCCTTTTTAAAATTTTGACATTAATTCCTGGTTGGAATCTATTCTCTTTTTTTCATAGAGTTTAATTTGATTGATTGCTTTCCACTAATGAAGCACAACAAGCAATGTGGGGATTTCTTTTCTTCATATTACAGCTTAAAAACAAACAAAAGTGACGGTTATGTAAGATGTTAATATTTGGAGAAGCTAACTGTAGTATCCTCTAATTCTTCTATAAATCTAAAATAATTTCAAATAAGTCAAAAAGAAAACCCCCTAGAAAATTGTTATTAATCATCCACTTATTTATCAAACTCTATTCAGAAGGACTTTGGGTTATTTGTAAGACTTGAAGTCACCAGAGAATTTCAATTTTTCACTTGTGAGGAGGTTCCAAAGAATTGTAATAGACTCAGAGGCAGTCAATTTTACTTCAATTTTTCTTTCTTTTCTAAAGACACTTTGTGGATTGTTTCCAAAGAGAAATTCCAAAAGGGGATCAAGCCTTTGCAACTCTATACAATTTAAACAAATGAAGCTTTGAATGTGTTTTGAACTAGATCTGTGTTAACAGAAAAATCTGACTGCTTTATCCTCCTATCTACCTAAGAAGGAAAGAAACCTATAGAATTAATTACAAAACAATACTGAACAGGTTTGGGAGCCAGAGTTAAGTTGTAAGACTGACCAGAAATGCTTCCAGAGTTCTGTAAATGAGATGAACTTAGTCTTAAAATGTAAAGTTTGCAGGAGTTGGGGAATCTCACCCTCACAAGACAGAGGGCCTCTGAGGATTTCAGTCTGTCTGGAACATATGTAGAGGGCACATAGAGGCACTGTGGGAATCAGGGTTAAATGCTGAGTGGTCCAGCTGGATTGTTTAGAGCCTTAAAAGATGCCAGTGTAAACCTTTATAGTTTACATATTTTTTAACAGAAAACTTATGTGATAAGAGTAATATAATAATAATAGCTAATTTTTTAGTGCTGACTTTTGTGCCAGGCCCTGTGTCAAATGCTTTATATCTATTATCCTATATACAACTTAGAACACATCACTGAGGTAGATATTGGGGTTTTTTCCCCCTCCATTTATAGATAAGCAAGTTAAAGCTTTAGAAAATAAAATAACTTGTTCAAGGTTATGATGTTCGTGTGGATTGGAGCCATCTGTCTTCCTCCATTAGATTCTGGGCCCTAGCAGGCACAAGCCATTCCCAAAGGTATCCCCACTTCCTAGAGCAATGCCTGCATAAAGGGTGCAACAAATATTTGGTGAATGAATGAAATTTATTGGCCACATGCCCTTTATTTATAATGGCCTATGCAGTGGTACCTCGGTACTCATCATTAATTTGTTCTAGAACTCAACCAGTGTAGAAATAGTACCAAGCAAGCTCCCAGTGCTGAAACTTCCTCATCAAAATGCAACAGATACAGGGTTTGATGAGTTCTGAAGCTAACAAGTACTGAGGTATGATGGTATTCCATTTTGCTGTGATAATTTGTTGGCGGGTTTCTGAACTCCCTATTTTATGCCTCTTTGTTGATATGACATGACAGTGTCTGAAACACACATAGTAGGTTATTTTTTTAATGCCTTTTTCCTTCTCTTAGCATTTCTAGAAGAATTCTGATACATAGTAGGCATTCAATGAACAGTCTTTAAGACAATTAGTTTGGAGGCCACACTAGCAATCTGAGAACCCTGAGGGAAATTTGTGTGTATGGGTGTGTGTGCACACATGCACATGCATGTGTATGCACACCTTTTTTTAAAAGATTTATTTATTTATTATTTTCAGACATAGGGGAAGAGAGGGAGAGAGGTAGAAAAGGAGAGAGAGGCATCAATGCATGGTTGCCTCTCACCGGCCCCCAGCTAAGGAGCTGGCTGGAGACCTGGCTTGCAACCTGGTCATGTGCCCTGGCTGGGAATCAAACCAGCGACATCTGGGTTTGCAGGCTGGCACCCTATCCACTGTGTCACCAACCAGGGCTGCACACATCTTTTGGGGAGAAAGGGTTCAAGCTTTCATTATAAAAGTGTCCTCAGCCTCCCCAAAAGGTTAAGAACCATTGTAGATTAAGGAATGACTGGCCAGTGGAGCAGAGATCTATAGTGACTCTATTTTCTGAATTCAGATCATATCACATAGTTGGACAGGTTCTAGTCTCACAAGGACTATTTAAAATTAGGATTGTCAAAGTGATGAAAAGTGAGGACCTTCAACCAAGATTGCTGTATCCAGCAAAGCTATCATTCAGAATTGGAAGGGCAGATAAAGTACTTTCCAGATAAGGAAAGCTAAAAGAGTTCATCATCACCAAGCCCTTATTATATGAAATGTTAAAGGGACATAATTAAGTAAAAGAGATCAGAACTATGAACAGTAAAACAACAACAAACTAACAATAATCAACGACAGAACCTGAAAAATGAAAAAGAAGAAGGAAAGCAAAAACCAAGTGTATCAGAATAAGACCAGAAACATGGGTATAGGGATCGTTAGGAGAGTTATCAGTGATCACAGTTATCTTGTAAAAGGGGAAGGGTGAGACATGGAGAAATGGTGCAGGGATTAGGAAACATAGTTGGTGGGTACAAGGTAGACAGGGAGAAGTTAAGAATAATAGGGGAAAGGGTAAAATCAGAGAACTTTTACGTACAACCCTTGGACATTAACTAAAGGAGGTGGGACTGTGGGAGGGAATGGGGGGATTGGGTGGAGGGGAGCAAAGGGAAAAGAATTTGAGACAACTGTAACAGTATAATCAATAAAATACACAAAAAAATTAGGATTGTCCTAGAAAATATCAAAAGGACACAGGAAATGGCTTCAAAGGACTATGGCTCATCAAACTTGTGACAATTGAGCATGAAAAAGAAAGATAAATGAAAATATATATCTCAAAAACTTGTATGACTGTTTAAAATAGCTTTATTCATAATCACTCCAAACTAGAAATAAATATCCATCAAAAGGTGAATGGATAACCAAGTTGTTCATATTCATACAATGAATATGCATGACATTGATGTAACCTGGCAGCCAAGGAGAGTGGACTGGAATGCACATGTGTGAACAATGACAACTTCACTGTACTAGTCAGTGGGCGTAGTAGACCCTTTGAGTGAGCAAGTGTATTATGACCCATTGCATTCAAAATGATTGAGCTAGTAAAGCAATAAATCTGCTCAAATTTTGCAATAAGCTTGAACATTTCTCCAGGGAAACTATTCGGATGATTCAGAAGGCCGCAGCTATGAGCAACTGGTGATTGGCAGCTTCATCACAACAATGCCTCTGCTCATGCATCACATTTGATGCAGTTTTTTGTGATACATCAAATCACCCAGGTGACTCATCCTCTGTACAGCCCAGATTTGGTGCCCTGAGATTTCCGGTTTTGCCCAAAACTAAAATCACCTTTGAAAGGTAAGAGATTTTTAGACTGTCCATGGGATTCAGGAAAATATGATGGGGTAGCTGATGGCGATTGGGAGAACTGTGTGAGGTCCCAAGGTGCCTACTTGGAAGGGGACTGAGGCATCATTGTCCTCTCTACAATGTTTATTACTGTATCTAAAATAAATGTATCTCTTTTTTATAGTATGTGGCTGGATACTTTCTGGATAGATCAACACCCTCCCCCCCAAACACACACACACACACACACACACATACACATACACAGAGTATGGAAAGATAAAACAATGCTCACAATTGGTGAGTCTAAGCAAAGGGTATATAAGTATTCAGAATGCTATTTTAACTGTTCTGTAGATTTGAACATTTTCCCCATGAAAGCTGAGGGAAAATAAGATCATGCAAATGAAATGTTTGGCCAATGATAAGTACCTGATGAAGTTGGTTCTTAAATAGGGACTTTTGGTGTTTTTACTTAGCACTCTATCTTAAACAACCGCAACAATGCCTGCCACATAAGATGATAACATTTTTGAAACAAATCATTGAGAGATTGTACATAAGAAATTGTACATAAGAAAATTAAATTGTACAAAATAACACTGCAAGATGATACATGGTCACATGAGACAGTTGTTTCTATGGTCTGAATATAACTGTGCCAGTTGCTTTGATTAAAATGGTTTCTCTATGATAGAAAAAAAAAGATTTAAAAAATTGCACCAGGTAATCTATCTACCCAAATGAGATGAGTTTAGTAGCTCATTTATAAGAAGAATATACTCTAATGTTAGCATGTTTGGTTAAATCATTGGGATTATTATGGGAAAAAAATTAGTGTAGGTAGGAGCTTTCATCTTTCTATTGCTGATCCAAATTGACATCAACTGTCCTCTTAAGGGAGGGGTACTATGCCCTCTGGTGGTGAGAGACACTCATCTGATTTCTGTGGAAAAGGTCTGCAGGAAAGACTAGTGGCAAGAGTGATTTACGTAAGGATTTCTGGAAATCTCTCTCCTTACTTGCTAGTCACATGGTGACCTTAATGACAGAATTTGACGTAATAATTTTTGACTCCGTGAATAGCCAGCTTTGGGAAATGCCTGGTCAGGCTCGGCTGAGGAAGTTACTAATTTAGGAATGGAAAGTGATATCTCTAGTTGAATCAAAGTTGAGGTGGGAAGGCTTGTCCCCAGCATGAGTGCCACAGAAAACGTGAAGGACCATATATAAGAACTGTAAAATTTGTGAGGATCTTTTTTCCTCGCTATGACAAGAATGAGAGCCTCAGAACAAGCTATGATTCGAAACCCGTGGCTGTGATTGCCCAGAGAAGGCTGGTTTTTGTTCAGACAGCTCACCAATGCTCAGTTTTGTATCCCTTTGTTTTTCCTTAATTTCTAACATTAAAAACCCTTTTTTCCTGAGTTTAAAAATGATACAGGGCCTATGTAAAAAGTCATGAAAATATTAATGAAGTTAAAATCACCTGAAATCTATCTACGTTGTGATAACCACAGTTGACATTTTTAGATGACTTTTCTTTCAGGTAATTCTGTGCCTATAACCACATAGGGTAAGAATGTCAAATTATACATTACTGGGATCATAATATACTTGTTCTTTAATGACTTGCTTTACTTCTCAAAAATGTGTGGTGAGCCTTTTTCTGCCCAGGCCTAGATATATAATTTAAATTTTAACATTTAAAGTATTAAAGTTATATATGCTTATAACAACTGCAAATATGTAATAATGTAAAAGTTAGGAAAATGGCCCTGGCTGAGCAGCTCAGTTGGTTAAAATGCCGTCCCCCTATACCAAGGTTGTGGGTTTGATCCCTGATCAGGGCACATACAAGAATCAGCCAATGAATGCATAAATAAGTGGAACAACAAATTGATGTCTGTCTATCTCTCCACCTCCCCACCTTCCCCTCTCTCTAAAATCATTTTTTAAAAAAGGTTAAGAAAATGAATATTTCCCCCCTACCTCCTAATTCCATTATTTAGTAGTAATTGCTTTTAACTGTTTTTGTGCATAATTGTTCAGATTTTGTAATGTAAATATAATTTTATATAAGTAGGGAATTTTTATACAAATTAGATCACATAACACATCTTGGTGCCTTTCGTGAGCTTTTTCACTTAATTGTGCCATGAACATCTTCCCCTACCAGTGTGTGTGTGTGTGTACCCTATTTCTTTTAGTGACTGCATAGTATTCTATTGTATAGATGAACCATGGTTCATTTAACTAGCCACCTGTTGATGGATATTAAGATTGTTTTCAGTATATTGATATATAAATACATCACTGAATATTTTAGTAATACATCTTGATATCTTGTTTAGCTATTGCTGAAACATGAATATACATCTAAGTATATGCATGTTTAATTTTATTTGAATTATTATTTTAAAAAGATTTTTATTTATTATTTTTAGAGAGAGGGAAGGGAGAGAGGCAGAGAAGGAGGGAGATATCAATGTATGATTGCCTTTCAACTGCCTCCAGCTATGGGCCTGGCTGGAGACCTGGCTTGCAACCTGGTTACGTGCCCTGACTGGGAATTGAACCAGCGACCGTTGGGTTCGCAGGCCTTATCCACTGTGCCACCAGCTAGGGCTGGATTATTATTTTATTTTATAAATAATGGTATTTGATGGCTCAAGTATTCCATTATATTGAAATACTAGAATTTATTTAAAATGATCCTATCTTATGGTTACATTGTTTCTATTTTGCTATCACAAATAATACAATAGGCATTTTTTGCATGTAAATCACAATCATGCCAACTATATCATTAGGATAGATTTCTAAAGGAGTAATTATTGAGTCAAAAAGTTTGGATTTCCTTATCACTTAATTCATATTGCTAAAAAAAATGCTTTCCAAAAAGGTATGTCAATCAATTTATGTTCTCACCAAGTATTCTACTAGTAAAATTGAGGATCAGTAGTCTTTTTACACATTTATTGGCCATTTATTTTTCTTCTGTGAATTTCCTGTTTCTTTCTACCTGTTTTTCTGTTTAGTTGTTTGGCTTTTTCTTGTAGTTTTGTAGGAGTTCACATATCTTTTTATTAATTCGTCAAGTTAATTGACACATATTGGATTGCCTGTTGTGTGCTAGGTACTATTCTAGCTGCTGGCAATAAATTCGGCAATGAATAAAACAGACCAAAACTATATTTTGATCAGGGCAAGGAAGTAAACAACCATATGCCTGGGAGAGGCAGTGCTGTAAAAACAAACAAATCAGATAATGCATTGGAGAGTGTAAGGCATGCTATTTTATCTGGATGGTCAGGGAAGGCCTCCCCTTAAAAAGAAAGCTGAAGTACATGAGGAAGCAAGCCCTTAGAGAACTTCCTTTGGATGAGAACTTCAAGCAGAGGGCACAGTAAGTTCTTCAAAAATTTTGCCTATTGACTCTTTCCCAGAATAGCACTTGTTTTCTTATGGTTGTTTATAGTGTCTTATACAGAAAGTTTTGTTGTTGCTGAGGCAAAACTTGTCAACTTTTCCTATTCATGACTTATGAATTTTATGACCAAAAGGAACTTTTCTACCTCCAAATCAAAAGTATTTTTCATAGATTAATTTCTATATTTTAATTTTTTATCTACTAATTTTATAATTTTAACAGCTTTATTGAAGTATAATTTACATAAACTTCACCCATTTCGAGTGTACAATCCAATGGTTCTTAGAGTTGTCTAACATCACCACAATCCAGTTTTAGAAATATGCTTTGATTTTGTTTTATATAGATTTTAATATGTCTAATATACTTTAGCTTTTGGTGTGATGTTAAATACCTCATTTTTTTCTTTCCTCATTGATTTGAAGTATCTCCCCAACCACATACTAAACTTCCAAGTATACCTGGATGCATTCTAGTCATCCTGTTCCAGGGGTCACAAACAGATGTGTTTTATTTGACCCATGGATTTTTCAAAATTGGGGAATTTCATATAAAAAATCATATTTTTGTTTTGTTTTCTGGAAACACTAGAAGATCCACAACAATTTGATGGCCGCAATATAAGCCACTCATTTTAAATGGGCATGAGAGTAGAGGTCATAATCCCAGTTTTCCTGGGACAATCCCCAAATATGCCTGCTGTCTCAGTGTCTATTAATACCATTATTCATTATTAAAATATTGATTGGAGCGATACAGTATGAGTCATACCCTCCATAATTTCTTATTGCATCATACCCAGCATCCTTCATTTTTGAGAATCCTCTCAAGAAGGGAAAAGGGGAGGAGACACCGCGGTCCAGCCACGAAAGTTTACCAATAGAATGGTCATTTGGGCTCGGAGTAGAGAAAACATACCTATCCTAGTGGGCATAAATTGGGAAAGTTTCCTCTGATAGAATATGATATTGCAATTTACCAGTCCCTTTCTCTTTTTTTATTTCATTTGATTTGACAATAATTATCCAGATAACTTGCCCAGTTATCGTGCATTTATTTGCGTACAGATTTGCTGTCTTTCCGTGTAACATGCATTCTAACGGAGTGATCTAGTTAGTCTGTTGTGCTCACCACGATTTTCAGTGGGGCAGAAAAGGCCCCTGAGAATTGTGTTGTTGGCGGAATAGGCCCCCGGGAACTAGTTACTGAGAGAACTAACGAGGAAGTTGGCGCACCCGCTGACGGGGTCCGTGATGCGTCAAGGGCAAAGAGGCAGGGAGGAATTAAGAGTGACTTGGTTCCTGGCTTGGAGCCCAGGATCTTTTCCAGGCCAGTTGGCTGTAAACTCCCCAAAGAGACAAGAAATGGAAGAGTGCGCACGCAGAACTCGTCCTGGACTTGAGGGACCTTGCCGAGATGTCGGCCCCAGGAACCCGGAAAACTAAGGTTGCAGGAAAATCCTTTCCGCACCTGCCCTGCTTGACACCAAGACTACATTTCCCAGCAGCCCCCGCATCGCGCACGGTCCCTGCCACGCGGCTTGTGCCTCAGCTGACTGTCCACTGGGGGCGCTGCGGCAACTCCTCTGCTGCCCCGTAGAAATCTCCTCGGCCCTGGGGCCGCTAGCTTCCTGTTTGTCGGACTAGGAGACATGGCGGCGGCGCCGGCGGCTGCTGGGTCTGGGGCCGGCCGAGGGCGATGGGCGGCGGCAACAGTGGCGGCTTGGGGCGGATGGGGCGGCCGGCCGCGGCCAGCTAACATTCTGCTGCAGCTGCGGCAGGGCCAGCTGACCGGCCGGGGCCTGGTCCGAGCCGTGCAGGTACGAAGCCGGCCCGGAGGGGCGGGGCGGGGCGGACCAGGCGGGAGCTGGCGGGGGGCCGGGAAGAGGCCTTTCCGGGCCGCCGCAGTCTGGGCGCGACCCCCCTTGGACGTGGGACGCCCCCTTGGGCTGCACGGACGCTGTCAGCCTTGGTCGGGTGGTGGGCAGCGGCCGCCTACAGGCCCGGGGTAAGGGGCCGAGTGGGGCTGGGCTGCAGCAGGCATTAATGGCGTGTACCAGCCCGGGGCCCAGCTCCTGGATCCTGCCTTCCCTGCGCCACGTCTGCACGTCCTGGGGACCCCGGGCGAGTTTGCTTTAGTCTCTGCTTACTTCGAGCTTCTCTCCTGTGAATAGGGCAGTGGGTCATCATTGCAGTTCCCAAATGGTTCTTTAGCTTACCGTATGTCATTCTCTTAGAGGCCTTTTCTTGACCTCCCCTCCCCCCCACCGCAGGCCCCCATTGTTACTCAGTCACAGCACTGAATTTGTTTGGTTCACGTTACTTTCTTAATGTGTAATGAAATATTCTTTGTTGTCTACCCGTTTTTCTTGCCAGTGTCTCACGTTAGGCTATGCTCCAACGGGTGCAGGGGCTGTATCTGATTTGCCAACGTAGAACGTCATGGTTAAGAGTGAGGATTCTGGAGTCAGGCCTGGTTTCAAAGTCATACCCTATCTTGCTTGGGCAAGTTACCTTCTGTGTCTTAGTTTACCCATTTCTAAAATGTGAGGCTCAAAGGGGAAAATGTGTAAAGTATTATATGCATTTCTAGCGCACAGGGCAAAAGGGTAATCAGTTAATATTAATGCTGAATTTGGTGTCGGGTGATGCCCAGTATGTGATTGGCAGATAGTTTTTTTTAATGCACAAGGCCATTGCTTTAGGGTAAAGCAGGATGAGTACGACCTAGGATCTTTCCTCTTCCCCTACACCCTCCTTGCTCCCAGAACTTACATTGTCAATACACCTGTAAAACATTAGCTTAATTTAAAGACAGATTTTGCATAAAAACACTTTTGAAGGATACACAAAGTAATGGAGTGGTTTGTAGAAGCGCGGTGGCAATTGTGTAGATAGAGGAGAAATGGGAATGAGACCTCAAGTATAACTTTATGTATATTAATCTTGAACCACTTCAGTATTCCTTATATTAAAAGGTCAGAATAAAATTAAAACCAGGTGGTCTGTTTGGAGGTTTACAGATGAAGAAGCAATTGGGTGAGCAGTATTTTCCTGGACATTGGGATAAGCATAGATGAGTAACTTTTTCCCCATCGGCATTCTCTTATCTACCTTAAGATCTTGGAAATACTTGCTCTATACTTGACGCTAAAATACCTTACTGAACTGGGTATTAGGGACTGGCAGAAAGGGAACTAACTCCCCCTCACTAATCAGATCCAATACTTGGGCTGAAGCATTGTTCATAATGTTTTTGTTTTAATTCTTAATTTTTTTAATTTGGTGTCAGCACTCATTCCTTAAACCAGATGAGAAAACAAAGGCAGAGAAAGGTTAGGTAATTTGCTTCTAAACACCATCTTGATAATCCTCTGTTCTGAGGGCAATAAGGAGCCACAGGAGTTCTTTAGCATAATGACTTGAAGCAGTTTTGGACACCTCATGTTTCAGTATTGGATGACTTGGAATGGGAGGAGACTGGAGAAGCTCACCAGATAGAAGGCTGCTGGAATATTGGTTTAGGCTGGTTATTGTGGCGATTGATAGTTGTGTACAGGTGTAGGAGATATTTTCAGAGGTTGAGATGAAGACACCTTCCCAGAACTAGTGAGGATAAAGTAGGGACTATCATCTTTCAGATGTGTCCTTTCTCGGTAACTTTCCTTGATTTGGTTTGCCTTGCCACACCTCCCACACCTCCTTTCTCCCCCACACTGCAGGATAAATTAGTTCCTCACAGGTATTTCTGGAGCACAGTAAGCATGTCCATTATGGCATGTGGTGTACTGGGAAAGACCAGATTTCAAAAAAAAAATTTTTTTAATTGTGCTTAAAAAATTAAAGCATAAAATTTACCATCTTAAGCATTTTTTTTCTTTTCCTTTTATAAATTTTTTAAAATGTTGTTCTATTACAGTTGTCCCAGTTTTTCTGCTGTTGCTCTCCACTGCCTGGCCCTCCCTCCCATAGTCAGTCCCTGCCCTGTAATCCATGTCTATGGGTCATTTATACATGTTCCTTGACTAGACCTTTCCCCTTCTTTACCCACTCCTTCCCCCAGCCGTTTAGTCAATGTCAGTCTGTTCCTTGTTTCTGTGCCTCTGGTTCTCATCTTAACCATTTTAAGTGTACAATTCAGTAATTGTAAGTACATTGTTGTGAAACAGATCTCCAGGATTTTTTCATCTTGCAAATATGAAACAATACACCCATTAAACAACTCCCCTCTCTGTTCCCCCATCTCTAGTAACCATCGTTTATTTGACTTATGTTTCTATAAATTCGATTACTTTAGATATCTCAAATAAGTGGATTTATTCACTTAGAATAATGTCTTCAAGGTTCATCCATGTTGTAACATATAACAGGAAATCCTTGGAAAAGACCAGATTTTCAGGATGGACCTGGATTGAACCCTAGTTCTGTCACTAGCTGAGTGACCTATATTATGTTATTTAACCTCAGTTTCTGTATTTTAAAATGGCAATAATATCCACCTCATATTGTTAGGATTAAGTGAAATAATATGTATAAATGCTTGGGAAGTGTGTGGCACATAATAGATGTTCATTAAATAGTTGCTATCAGGTTGCACCTATTAGACTGGGCTTCTTAAGAGACTTGGTCTTATTTTTCGTAGCATCTATAGAGGCTGAAAAGGCACCAGGTACTTTATAGGTACTCAGGTCTGAGTAAGTTGTTTGAATTGAAATATGTACTATATATGAGGGCACAGTCTTCCCCCTACTCAGCCCTGTTCTGTCTGTATTCCCATCCTGTGGCTTTAAAGAATTCTGGAATCAGATTACCTGGGTTTGAATCCCTGCTCTGATACATGCTTGCCATGTGTCTCTGGGCAAGTTATTTAATTTCTTTATTTCTCAGTTTGTTCATTTGTAAAATAGGGATGATCATGGGGACTAACATCCTAAAGTTAGGAACAAGTGAGTTAATATATATAAAGCACCTAAAATAGTGTCTGAAATACAGTAAGCATATTATAAAGGTTAGTGAGTATTGTTTTTAATGAATACTATATTCTGACGGATTCTAAATCTGTATTTCAATCCTGATTTTTCCTGTTTACTCCAGGTGGATATATCTGAATACCTTCTCAGCATTTCCAGTTAGATATCTAATGGGCATCTTAAACTCAATATGTCAAAAATACCTTATTCTTCTTCTACCAAACCTGATCTTCCCCAAGTCTTGCCCATTTCCCTAAGTGGAACTTAAGAGAAGCCAGAGAAAATAATCCTGGCCACATGGCTTAGAATGGGCCTGTCCTACTTAGATTTTAGTGTGTCTTATTTCCATTTCCCTTTCAGTTTGCCCTCTGTCTAGGTAATAAAATATGCAGTTATGATGCTTTAGCATTTACAGAGTCTGTTCATACTTAAAGCACATCAGATCTTACAAATCTCTTACTTAAATCCTCCAATGCCATCCCATTGTAGTTGAAATCAAATCTAGATTTTTTACCATGGGTGTACAAGACCCTGCGTTGATCAGTAGGACAGAAAGGGATAGACCAGGCAAATCCTAGACTTTTAAGGCAGAGTAACTAATACAGGTTATGACCCACCACCCCTAGAGGTATTCCTTCGCATACTCCTGGGTTAGGACATCCTTGTTCTGTTTTTAAATGTTAGTTATTTCCTTGATGATTACTGGCATACTGAAATTCCTGTTTTCCTGGGTGTTACTTTATATTTTTTCCTTGGACTCCTTTCCTTTAAAAAAAAAAATTTCAGAACCCTGGCTGGTGTGGCTCGGTGGATTGATGCCAGCCTGGGAACCCAAAGGTTACTAGTTCAATTCCCAGTCAGAGCACATAACCAGGTTGCAAGCCAAGTCACCAGCCAGGTCTGTAGCTGGAGGCAGATGAAAGGCAACCATAAATTGATGCTTCTCTCCCTTTCTTCCTCCCTCCCTGCCCTTCTCTCTGAAAATAAGATCTTTAAAAAAAAATTCAATAGGTACTACTTGTTTTAACTTTATTCTAATAACATTCTAATAAACAGTATTTGTGATACCCTAGGGGTTTAAGTCAAATATAGTCTTCTCTTGTCTGTCAAGGGTAATTTGAATAACTTCTCAAAAGTTAAATATATAAATATTGCCCTGACTGATGTGGCTCAGTTGTTTGGGTGTCATCCCACAAAATAAAAGGTTGACTGTTTGGTTTTGAATCAGGATACAGGCTTCTCTCCTTTTCTTTCTGCCTCCCTTTCCCCTCTCTAAAAATAAATAAATAAAATCATATATGTATATATATATATATATATACATACACATACATATATATATATATATATGAAATATATATAATTAAACAGGAAGTTTTTATAATCAAAGGCCATAAAATTCACTCCTAATTATATTGAAAGAAAATAAATCCTATTAAAGTTGACACAAGTATTCATGGTTCCCATTTGTTATCAGAATAACCTAATAGGGTATTTAATCTTCATTAATTATCCTTTATGATAGCTATTTCCTTTCAGTTAATGTGGTATTTTGAGGTATTAGATATCTTAAATTTAGGACTAAACAAGGTAAACTTTGATGTATGTGGTATTCAGCCTTTAATTATTTAGAAAGAAAAGCACAGTAAAGACAAAATAAATCAATGAAAATTGGAAACATCACATTCACTAAACAGGTTGATAGTCTAGGCAGCATGATGAAAGGATTATCACTGGTATAAACTGTTAACCACAAGTACTCTAAGAGAAAAACCCATACTACACTTGCCAACAATTCAAACTTTGGCTCTTTCATCACAGTACTTAGCTGTTCACAAGGAAAACAAAATCCAAATGATTTTTTTAAATGGGGGTAAATGCCTTGTAAAACAAAGTAGAAGTAGTAAAAGAAACTCCTTATGGAGTTGAGTATCTGGAATATGATTGGGAAGGCCTCTTGGTATCATGACAAAAAACAGCAGTGCCCTACCCAACTTTCCACCCCAAGTTCCACCCTCCTGAGGCAATCACTGTCTATAATGTAGCTGTTTGTTTTTGTTTTATTTGTTTTTGCAGGGAAGGGTCTAGGAAACAGCAGAACCAGTGTTTCTAAATAACATGCTTATAAGCCTGTTTACTGACTAAATTTCTTCCCCCTGCCACTCCCCTCCCGTGAGGACATGCTCATTGATAGAGGGGAAGGGAGGGAGAAAAACGTGGAATGGCTGCCCCCATGCACGTATCTTACTGGGGACAGAACTCGCAACCCAGGCATGTGCTCTGATGAGGAATTGAACTTGCAAGCTTTTGGTTTATGGGATGATGCTCCAACCAACTGAGCCACACCACCTAGGACACTGATATTTAAAATTAGAAATTACTATTTTCTTCCTCTTGTAGGTATTAGAATTTAATTCACAGCCACCTCTTCACATATTTTGTGTCCATCATCTTCCTATTGTAGTTGTATCACAGTTTTGGGTATTAGTGTTAAGTATTTATATTATGAGAGTGATGATGATATGATTGTTTATAGCAGAGCCATATAGTGTTCAACAGTTATTTTTGTGTTGTATAATTGTTTTGTTTTTCTTTGAGTTAAATGCCCCCCTTTCCCTCCTATTTCTTAAATCAAGAATAAATATAAACAGTGCAGTTCACCCTTTCTGGTATATAGTTCTATATATCGGTTTTGACAAATGCATACAGTCATAGGATCACCACTACAGTTAGGATATAGAAAATTTCCTCGCAGTAGTCAACCCCTTCCCCACCCCTATCCTCTGGCAATCGCTCATCTGTTTTCTGTCCTATTATGCCCCTTTTTTTTTAGATTGTCATAGAAATGAAATTATACCCATACACCTATTAACCTTCTGAATCTGGCTTTTAAAATTAGAATAATTTTTAAAATTTACTTTGCTTTTTCTGTTCTTACAATATATTCCTCAGTTCTAAAACTGCTTTTTAAAAATCCTTAGAACTTTCCATCTTTCTGCTCTAGTTTGAACTACTTGCTAGGACATCTGAACAACTGAATTCTTGGGGTTTCCTGTCACTGAGTTCAGAGCATTTTATTTTTCTCATGTTTTAGATCCTGTTTCCCGAATCCAGTCTTCCTTTTTCTTGGGGAGTAATTTTCTAGTAGCCTCCTAAGAAAGAGTACATTGGAGGTAACATTTTTTTTAAAGCTTGACTCTCTGAAAAGATCTTTTATTCTTACACTTGTATATTTAGTTTAGCTGGGTACAGATTCTAGATTGGAAGTTATTCTTCCCTTAAAGTTTTAATGCTGTTGAGGATCACTTCCTGTCCGTATTTCCCATTCTGTACTAGAGACACTATGGCTCAAAGCTATCTGCTGTGTCTTCCTGATCCTGGAGTTCCTCTTTCTGATTCTCTTCAGCAGAATAAGGAAGTACAATTCTTCAAGTTTGCTGAGTTTTTAAAATCATGTAAGGATAGATTTCCAGTCAAGATGGAGGCATAAGTAAACACACTTTGCCTCCCTACACAATTACAGCAAAAATTACAACTAGACTACAAAACAAATATCACCACATTTGTCAGATAATCAAGCTGTATGAAAGTCCGACGACCAAGGGTTTAAAGAAGCCACATTCATCCAGATGGGTAGAAGGGCTGGAGACGTGGAGAAGTGGAAAGCTGCAGAGTGGAATGGCAAGGCACGGAGATGCTGAACATGCTTTCATCCGTGTATGGTGGATGAAAATCAGGAGGGATACCTTGGGAGTGAGGGATCCCAGCTCCAGACCAGACCACTCAGCCCAAGGTTTCCCATGCCAGGAAGATAAGCCCCCATAGCTTTTGATTCTAAAAACCAGTGGGATTGGGGTAGCAGAAGAAACTGCAGGATTCTCAGGAAACTCCTCTTAAAGGGCCCACGGTGGTCTTAGGACTTACACAGACCCACCACCCCACTTGGATTCAATACCAGGGCAACGTTGAAGGGCACCAGTGGCATATGGGAAGAAAGGTAAGTGGTTGGCAATGGGGTGAGTGATGGGAGACAGCTTCCTCCACAGCCAAACTCCAGAGGCCAGGCGGCAGGCAACATTGTCCCCTATCTCAGCCCTCCCCTACGTAGAGCAGTGACATGGGTTGCCCAGTCCTGGCGATTACCTTAGGCTCCGCCCTATACAACTTATAGTGCGCTTTTCTGTAATAGGCCATGCTACTAAGATGGAGCCAAAGCAACTGTACCTAATACATGGAAGAAACAGGGAGGCTGCCAAATTGAGGCAAAGACATATGGCCCAGATGAAAGAACAAAACAAAACTCTGGAAAAAGAACTAAACAAAATGGAGATAAGTAATCTTATCAGATGCAGAGTCCATAACACTGGTTATCAGGATGCTTAAGGAACTCATTGTGTACTTCAACATAAAAAAGACCTGGGCAGAAATGAAGGTTACATTAAGTGAAATAAAGATCTACAAGGAACCAACATTAGAGGGTAAGAAGCAGAAAATCAAGTCAATAATTTTGAACATAAGAAAGGAGCATTCAATCTGAACAGCAAGAAAAAAAATTTTAAATGAGAATAGTCTAAGGAGCTTCTGGGACACCTCCAAATGTACCAGCATCTGAATCATAGGGGTGCCAGAAGAAAAAGGAAGAACAAGAAATGGAGAAATTATGTGAAAGAAGAATTCCCTAATTTGGTCAAGGAAAGGACATACAGGTCCAGGAAACACAGAGAGTCCCAAACAAGTTGGACCCAAAGAGAACCACACTAAGACACATAATTAAAATGCCAAATGTTAAAGAGATAATCTTAAAAGCAGCAAGAGAAAAACAGAGTTACTTACAAAGGGGTTCCCATAAGACTATCAGCTGATTTCTCAAAAGAAACTTTTCAGGGAAGAAGGGACTGGCAAGAAGTATTCAAAGTGATGAACAGCAAGGATCTACCCAAGATTATTACATCCAGCAAAGCCATCATTTAGAATGGAAGGGAAGATATAGTGCTTCTCAGACAAGGGGTAAAGCTAAAGAAATTCGTCATCACCAAACCATTATATGAAATGTTAAAAGGACTTAAGAAAAAGAAGATCAGAACTATGAATGCAAAAATGACAACAAACTCATGACTACCAACAATTGAATCTAGAAAACAAAACTAAGCAAAAAACCAGAATAGGAACAGAATCATAGATAAGGAGATCATATGGAGGAATGGTGAAGGGGGAGAGTGGGGGAAAGGTGCAGAAGTTAAGTACAAATTGGTAGGTACAAAAGAGGCAGGGGAATGTTAAGAACAGTATAGGAAATGGGGTAGCCAACAAACTTACATGCATGACCCATTGACATGAACTATGGCGGAGGGGTTATTGGAGAGAATGGGGATGTCAGGCAGAGGGAGGAAAGGGGGGAAAGTAGAACAACTGTAGTAACATAGTAAAATAATATTTTTTTTTAAATGTAATGGTATTATTCCATTATATTTAAGCATCCAGTGTATCTTTGGGAGCTTCTGTTTCAATTTCCAGGCCTTTGTAGATGACCTGTTTCCCTGCCTCCTCAGCTCCTGAAAGCTATTTAGGATTTTTCTCTCTCTGCCTAGCTCCCATCCATCCCTCTCTTTGTCCCCTGTATTTTGAAATGTAGCTATGATACGCATTGATGAAAATGTGTATTCACTGTGCCAATTATACACTGTGTAGATACACATTTAAGTAATATAACAACTATAAAATGTCATGTCTGTCACTTGACGTGAATCCCCTCTGCAGAATGATTGCATTAAATGTTCTCTAAGAGTCCTCCTATTTTTTAAAAAAGATGTTTTTTCCCCTAGACGTTACGCTATCATTGCTTTGGAGAGCTTTATGGAGTAAATGAGACTTTGAATAGCATTAAAAGAATGAGTAGAACTTGAACAAAGTAGCAAGGAGATTTCTGGCACTTTGACCACCACTGAGAAAGTCCTCATAATTGACCATTAGAAGACTGGGGAAGGTGAGATGTTTGTATGGAAGATGGAGATAAGTTTAGATAGAGTGGGAATAGGGTAGGGAAGGTAATGGACATTTGTTGAGAATCCTCAGTGTGCCACTGCAGACTTGAAAAAAAAATTGTTAAATATTTGACTTATATACAAAGTCTGTTCAGAAAGTATCAAGCCCATGTCAATGTAATTAAAACAGTTTGCATGGCCAATACTTTTGGAACAGACCTTGTAAAAATAATGGAAATATCACAATACTATAATAACCATGTACCACCTGCCAAACTTAAGATGTTAATGCCCATGTCGTCTCATTCCCTCCCACCAGAGGTAATAATGCATTTTAAATAAATTGCATATGCACATGTACAAAAGGGTTACAGGGAAAAGTCTCCCTTGCAGATACCCCACTACCACCCCTACTATCACCCTCCAATTCTCCCTGAGGCAACTATGGTTAATGATTTTTTTTTTTTTTTTTAATTTTATTGTTGTATTACATCCATCCCCTTTTTGCTCCCCTCTGTCCTCTTCCCTATGGTTCATGATTTTTGAACTTAAAATGTGTCTTACAGCTCTGGCTGCTGTGGCTCAGTGGATTGAATGCAGGCCTGCAAACCAAAAGGTTACTGGCTTGATTCTTGGGGAGGGCACATGCCTGGGTTGGGGACCAGGTCCCTAGTTGGAGGTGTATGGGAGGCAACCCCACACTGAAGTTTCTCTTCCTCTCTCCCTTCCCCTCTCTCTAGAAATAAATATAAAATCTTTAAAAAATTATTTTAGAGATTTTAGAATAAATAGTACATACAAATTATTTTGTTCCAGCAATTAAAATACTTTTTTTTTATGTGTTGAAATATACAAATAAAAATGCACAAAAATAAATATGCAACTCCCCTAGCTGATGTGGCTCAGTGGATTGGTGCCGGCCTGCGAACCCAAAGGTCACTGGTTCCATTCCCAGCCAGGGCACATAACCAGGTTGCAAAGCCAGGTCTCCAGCCAGGTCCTTAGCTGGAGGCAGGTGAAAGGCAACCATACATTGATGTTTCTCTCCCTTTCTTCCCTCTGAAAGTAATTTTAAAAGAAACTTAATAAAAGGGAATATTATAAATAAATATGTAACTCAATTGACAATAACAAATTCATCATCTGTGTAGCATCCACCAGATCAACTCTTGTACGCCCTGCTAACCACTCTGTCTTCCTTTACTCCAAATGAAATGACAAGCCTGACTTCTAACAGTGCATTTAGTTGGGCCAGTTTTATTGCTTGGTACATAAAACACCCAATATGTACTCAGTTGGCCTTTTTTCAGTCAACATTGTTAGGGTCATCCATGATGATGATGAAGCTGTAGTTCATTTTCTGTATTAACAAACTATACTCTCCTTTTGAAGAGTATTTGGGAGTTTTCCGATTTGGGGCTATACTAAGTGATGCAAGACAGTCTTGTATATATCTCTTGACGTGCATATGCACAATTTTTGTTGGACGTATACTTAGAATTGCTGGGTTATAGGATACAGGTTCAGCATCAGTAGCCAAGTGATCAATTCCCCAAGTGGTTGTACTGATTGACACTCCCACCAGCAGTGTGTGAGTTCCTGTTCTGTGTTCTTGGTAACACATACTGTTGTCAGTTTTTTAACTTGAACCATTCTAAAGTGTGTGCAATAGTCTCATGATCTTAATTTGTTTCCCTGATGGCCAATGAAGGTTAAGCATCTTTTAGATTTATTAGGTTTTTTAGGTTTATTGACCATTTGGACACCCTTATTGGCAGATTGCTTATTTAAATCTTTTGCACATTTCTCTGTGTGTTTTTTTAATTGACTTGATTTTTTTTCATTTCTTTTATAACTTTGCAGATATTTTCTCTTATTTGGTGGCTTGCCTTTTCAGTCTCCAAAAAGATCTTTCAGTGAACTTAACTTTAATACAACTCATGCTATCATTATTTTCCTTATGTTGGTGCGTTTTGTTTAAAAAAATCTCTGCCTAGTTTTAGGTGTGAAGATAGTGTTTATCTTTCAGAAGCATTATTGTTTCATCTTTTACATTTAAATATACACTGTACTTGGAAATGATTTGGGGGTGTGGTACGAGCTTTTCCATATAGATGCCCAGTTTGACCCAGTGTTATTTATTGAAAAGTCTCTTTTATCCCCCTTTACTTTTTAGTGCCTCCTTTGTTTTATGTCTATTCTGATCCTCTGTTGTGTCTATCCTTGTACTGATACATTGTCTTGTTTTCTGTAACTTTTTTATGTGTCGATTTTGTCTATAATATATTAGATAGGAGTAGCTCCTACTCCTTAGTTATGTTCACGATTCCTTGGTTCTTCTTGTCCCATTCATCTGTTGAATGTAATACATTTATTCTCTTTTCGCCTCTCCTCTACTTCTCTCCCTATTCCTCTTTTGTTCCTTTGGTTTGGTCTTCCTTAGTTTCTCTTGATAATTTTTTGTAGTTTTCTATGTAGTGATCTTGCATAACTGTTGTTAGATTTATTCCTTAGCATTTGACATTTTTGATGGTATTGTAAATAGTGTTTTAAAATTAGATTTTTTAACTGTAGCTGTAATAATCTTTTTAAAAGATGGATTTTTATATAAAAATTGCTCCTATGTTAATACATTACCTTTAGATTCTTCGTATAGTCATCTGTGAAATTAACTTCTTTTTGTTGCCTAACTGTGCTACCTGTGCCATGAATTGAAACAGTTATGTTTCTGATCTAAGAGGGAAAGCCTCAAGTATTTAACATTAAGTATGTTGTTTGAGAAGGTTATCTGTAGACACTATAATTAGCTCACGTGTTTTCTGAGCTTATAAGTATTAGGAATGAATGTTGAATTTTTTTTTTAATTAATTACTTTTCAGAGAGAGGGGAAAAGAGAGAGGAAGAGAGGGAGAGAAACATCAATGTATGGTTGCCTTTCACCTACCTCCAGCTACAGACTTGCCTGGAGACCTGGCTTGCAACCTAGCTATATTGCCCTGGCTGGGAATCGAATGAATGTTGGATTTTATTAAAATGCAAATTTTCAACCATTTTATAGATTGCTGAATTTGACCCACAAAGTTTTTATTAGGATTTTTTTTTTTTTCTATGTCCATGAGTGAGAAAGGCCTATTAATTTCCTTTCATCAGGTTTTGGTATCAGGTTTATGCTGGCCACTGGTCATGATTTTAGTTGCACCCCACAAGTTTTGGTATGTAGTATTTTTCACTGTCATTCATATGAGAATATTTTCATATTTCATCTTGGACTTCATCTTTGTCCCAGGCATTTTTTCAAAGTGCATTTAATTTCCAAACATTGGATGTTGTAGTTATCTTTATGTTGCAGACTTTAGTTAATTGCACTGCAGTCAGAGAACATAGTCTGTATTTTGATTCTTTTAAATGTGTTGATATTTATTTGCTCTATGGCTTAGCAACTGGTCATATTATAAATGTTCCCTGGGTACTTGCAAGGAATGTGTAGAGAGCAGTTATTAGATGTAGTGCTGTAGACTTGTCAGTATCCTTACTAATTTTGTATCTGAGAGAAATTATGATTGTGAATTTTCCTTTAATTTTTCTCTGTCTGTTTTTGCTTTATATATGTTGAAGTTGTTTGTTAGGTATATTGAAATTTAGAACTGTTAAATTGTCTTCCTTGACCTTTTTATTCTTACATAGTATCTCTATCTCTGATAATACATTTTTTGCTTTAAGCCTCATACTTATTTTAAAACACTTGTCCTCCTTATTTTTGGTTTGTGTTTACATTGTGTATTGTTTATCATGTTTTTACTTTGAGCTGCACATGTCTATAGAAACATTAGAAATTCCCACAACAGGATTCTTTCCTTGGTCAAAATTCCACCCAATTAAAATCAGGGGGTATAGTTTTCTTTCAACCAAAATTAATTTGGCAACTATGTTGTCCAGATGTACAACATTTTTGACAGTTTATGGATTGTACACAAGTACTGCTTTGGAAAACAGAGAAGCTGTTGTTTTGGCAGTTGAATGTCAGTTCATTTGGAATAGTTGTTTGTGGGACCTTTACTGGAAATCAGAACATCTGACTGACTCAGATGAAAAAGGTTGAAAATCACTGATCTAGGTAATCAATTTGTGGGCGTAGAGTTAGCCATATATTCCTTATTATCTCTTTCATGTCCAAGGGATCAGTAATGATGACCCCTCTTATGGGTGGCTTTGCTTGGTTCTTTGCCAATCAGTACCCGCCTAGGTGCTCAGAATCTTCTACACAACTTAATTTCCTATTATGTTCTATTAAGATATAGCTCAGGTCAGGGGAGTATGTATGGCATTTCAATTATACACTCCAAGAAAGGCATGTCAAAAATAATTAATTATGATTCTGGGCATTGTTTGGGGTATCAGAGATTTTCTTGCAGAAACAAGGAAAAGGAAGGTATGTTTTCCCACTATTTTCTCACTACTGGTAAGTTTGGACACCACCATGAGTCATTTAGAGTCATCTTGGTTTTTTTTAAAGATTTTTTATTTATTATTTCCAGAGAGATTAAGGGAGAGAGGAAGAGAAACATTAGTGTATGGTTGCCTTTCACCTGCCTCCAGCTATGGACCTGGCTGGAGACCTGTCCTGCAATCTGGTTATGTGCCCTGGCTAGGGAATAGAACCAGCGACCTTTGGGTTCTCAGGCTGGCACCTTATCCACTGTGCTATCAGCCAGGGCTTATTTTTTTCTAAAGGTTATATTTGAATAGAAAAATTAAGCATTGTGCAGCGTCATCTTCCTAAGTGAAAAGGTTTTCTTTCAGTTAGGATGGATTGTCCATAGAGAATATGATTAAATTATTCTGTTTATTTTTTTTTTTACATCAATAACAACAAGAAAACAATTTTTACATGTAGACGTTGTCGTTATTTCAGTGTGAAAGGGAGTCAGATTGCCAGCATACTTCTGAATGGGGATAGCAGCAGTTGTTATGTCCATTTCACTTACAAAGGATTTTATGTTAGAGATCATCACAGCAAATCTGCGGGAAAACCTTTACATACAGAAAGGACAACCCAAAGAGCACATGGCTTTGACCTGGAGATTTGGTGAGATAAAGCTGTGTACTTGCTTTTGGAGGTCAGAAGTTCTTACTCTGTTATGAATCTCATGTAAAACACAGTAAACCTCAACCATTTTTTACTTCAAATGTTTCTTTTTTTTCTTTTTCTGGTATTCCAATTATACATATATTACACTTTATAATTGTCTTACAGTTCTTAGATATTCTATTCTGTGGGGTTTTTCTGTTTGTTATTATCGTTGTTTTTTCTTTGTATTTCAGTGTTGGAAGCTTTTTATTTTTTAATATTTTATTTTTTATTTTTAGAGAGAGGGGAAGGGAAAGAGGAAGAAAGGGAGAGAGACATCAGTGTATGGTTACCTTTCACCTGCCTCCTGCTACGGACCTGGCTGGAGACCTGGCTTGCAACCTGGTTATGTGCCCTTACTGGGAATTGAACCAGTGACCTTTGGGTTCGCAGGCTGGCGCCTTACCCTCTGTGCCACTGCTAGGGCAGTTTTGGAAGTTTTTATTGACATATCTTCAGGATCAATCATTCTTCCATAGCCATGTCCAGTCTGCTGATGAGCCTATCAAAGGCAGTCTTCATTTCTCATAGTTTTAAAAAAAATTTTAGTCCATTGTTTATTTTTTAAATTTTATTGATTTTTTTTTTAAGTGAGAGGAGGGGTGAGAGAAACATCGATTTGTTTCACTTATATATGCATTCATTAGTTGATTCTTGTATGTGTGCCCTGACCAGGGATCAAATCCACAACCTTGGCATATTGGGATAATGCTCTAAACAATAGAGCCACCCAGCCAAGGCCCATTGTTTATGTTTTAATTGGTTTATTTGTCTTTATTATTGAGTTGTAAGAGTTCTTTATTTTATTTTTTTTAAGGTTTTATTTATTTCCAGAGAGAGGAAGGCAGAGAGGCAGAGAGGGAAAGAAACATCAATGTATGGTTGCCTTTCACCTGCCTCCAGCCACAGACCTGGCTGGAGACCTAGCTTGCAACCTGGTTATGTGCCCTGACTGGGGAATAGAACCAGCGACGTTTGGGTTCGCAGGCTGGCGCCTTACACACTGTGCTACCAGCCAGGGCTCTTGAGAGTTCTTTATATTTGTATATTAGACCCTTTCAGACCCTTATTTATGATATACAAATGTTTTCTCCCCTTCTGTGGGCTGCCTTTTCACTTTCTTGGTAGTATTCTTTAAAGCACAAACATTTTTAGTATTAAAGGAGTTTAGTTTATTTTTCCTTTGTATATGCTTTAGGTGTCATGTATGAAACCATTGCTTATTCTAAGGTTATAAAGTTTATACCTATGTTTTCTTCTCACAGTTTTAGCCCTTACTAGGTTTTTGATTTTGAGGGTTTTTTTTTTCAATGATGTGAAGGGGTCCATCTTCATTCTTTTACATATGGATACCAGTTGTCCCAGCAATATTTATTTAAAAGACTTCTTCACTCAGTTGCTTTGACATCATTGTTAAAAATCAGGTGGCCATAAATGTTAAGTGTTTATTTTTGCAGTCTCAGTCCTATTACATTGATCTAAATGTCTACCCTTAGGCCAGTCACAGTCTTATTATAAACTTTGAAATCAGGAAGTGTGATTTTTTTCCCAACTTCATGCTTCTTTTTCAAGATTATTTTGGCTATCCTGAGTCCCTTACATTTTTATATGAACTTTAGGATTTGCTTTTCAATTTTTGCAATGGGGCTGGATAGAATTTTGATAGAAACTATATTGATTCAATATGGGGAGTATTACCAAGTCAGCAATTTTAAGTCCTCCAATGTATGAACATTGATGTCTTTGCATTTATTTAGGCCTTATTTCTTTTGTTAAATCTACTCCTAAGTATTTTGTTCTTATTGATGCTATTCTAAGTGAAATTGTTTTCTAAATTGTTTTTGTGTTGTTCATTGCAAATGTGTAGAAATTCATCTGATTTTTGTATATTGATTTTATATCCTGCAACCTTGCAGAACTTACTAGCTCTAATAGTTTGTGTGTGTTCCCTAATATACAGGGTGGGACAGAAGTAGGTTTAAGTTGTGAGTACATGAAATACAGAGTTTATTCTTATTGTTATTATTAACTATTTTGTTATTCATATCAACAACTGTAAACCTACTTTGCCCTATCCTGTATTCTATAAACAAGATCATATCATCTGTAAATACAGGTTTGCTTTTCCTTTTCAGTTGGCTGCCTTTCTTTTCCTTGCCTAATTGCTATGGCTAGAGTTTCCAGTACGCCTTTAAAGAGAAGTGGTGAAAGTCAACATCCTTGTCTTTTTCCTGATCTTAGTGGTAGAGTATTAAGGCTTTCACCATTAATTCTGATGAAAGCAGTGGCTTTTTGATAAATATCCTTTATCAGATTAATTACATTGATTAGTTGTATGTTGAACAAACTACATTCCCGGAAAATGTCTTTCTTGGTCTTGGTGTATAATTGTTTTTATATGTTGCTGGATTTGGTTTGTTAGTATTTTTCTGTAGATTTTTGTATCTGTTCTCTTAAGAGATACTGGTCTATAGTTTTCTTGTGATGTCTTTGATTTTGGTATCAGTATTTACAGACCTCATAGAATAACTTGGGAAGTATTCCCTTGTATTTACTAGAAGGATCTGGACTTGAGTTTTTCATTGTGGCTAGTTTTCTTTCCTTTTTATTAAATCACTAATTTGATCTCTTATAGGGCCATGAGATGTTCTGTTTTTCCCCCGGGAATCAATTTCTTTTGTTTGTATTTTTCGAGGAATTTGTCTATTTCACCTAAGTTATTTACTTTGTTGGCATACAGTTATCTCTAGTATTCATTAATAAACTTTGTTTTGGTAAAGTTGGTAGTAATGTCCTTTCTTTTATTCCTGAGTTTAGTAATTTGAGTGAGCATAATTTGGTCAGTGTTAAGTAAAGTTTTTACTTTTGTTGCTCTTTTTAAAGAACCAACTTTTGGTTTTACTGATTTTTCTGTATTATTTTTCTGTTCACATATCATTTAATTTTACAATAATTTTGTTTTTATTTCCTTGTACTTTGTGTTTGGTTTACTCCTTTATTTTCTAGTTTGTCATGGTGGAAGTTTCAATAAGTGATCTGAGATCACTCCCCCTTTTTAAAATATAAATGTTTAGTCTACAGCCATAGCACCCTAAACATGCCTAATCTTGTCTAAAATATAAATGTTTACATCTATAAATCTGTAAACACTGCTCTTGCTAAGTTCCATAAAACTGTGTTTATTTTCTTTGATTTCCTTTCAAGGAAAGGAAAGAGGTTTGTTCCTTGTTTTTGGACTTGCATTGATTTGAGCTTATTTGATCATATGAAATTGCTAATATTCAATCATTTTTTATGTCCAGAAATGATAATTTCCTTTGCTTCATCCTAATACAGCTTATTGTCACAAACATTATCTCCCATTACCCCAGTATTACCTTACCTTTACAATTAAAAGAAAACATTCTCAAGAAGAATAATGGGACTTGCCTCGGTTGTTAGGACCAACATGTGTCAGGATAGACTAAGACATTATTGAAGACCTGCATATCCTGTAATAACAGTTACAAGGAACTTTTAATCTGATTGAGGGACAGATACACATGAAAATAATTGACACCTGGCCCCTAATAATAGTGTTAGTGGAAATTGTGCCATAATTGATTAATGTACCTATCACTAACTAGTGCCTGGCATTCTTTGAGAGAGAGAAGGCTTGCACGACAAACTGCAACTTGCTACCCTACAGGAGGAGGTGAACAAATGAATTCTTAATTACGGGACAGAAGGATAAACATTGGATAAGGGCCCATTGGAAGGGCACCTAATTCTTTTAGGAAGGAGAGATGAAGGCCAATCAAGGAAAATTTCTGGCCATTTTGGTTTGCACTTTGAAGGCAGAGAAGGAACTTCCATATTGAAAAGACATGGAGAGGATGTTTTAGGGGAAGAATATATGTAGAGGGGCACAGAGAGAATTGCATTGGGAAAGAGATGAGGCTAGAAAGGAAAGTGGGTGATAAGATATGAAGGGTGTTGTATCACAAGGCAAGCAGTTGACTTTTAGCTTACCAGCTGTTGGGAAGCTTTTGAAGGTTTCTAGAAAGAAACCTTTGAATTAGTTGTCCTGGGTAGTCTTGGGGACAGCTGCTCTCCTTTGCCATATATTCTAATGCAGTTGTACCTCAGTATCTACGGGGTATTGGTTCTAAGACCTCTGCGGATAATAAAATCTGCAAAGGCTCAAGTCCCTTATATAAACTGGCAGAAAACAATTCATACAGTCAGCCCTTTATACCCATGGACTCTGAGCCACAGTTCAGAAATATTGTTTTCAATCTGCAGTTGGTTGAATCTGTGGATACGAAATTTGGGGATAGAGAGGGATGACTAAGTTTACTGAAAAAAATCCACATATAGGTGTATCCACACAGTTCAAACCCATAGTGTTCAAGGTTAACTATATAGTTCTTTCCTCCTAGTAAAATGATTCTCTCTTTGATTCACAGTTCACTGAGACTTTTTTGACTGAGAGGGACAAACAGTCCAAATGGAGTGGAATTCCTCAGCTGCTCCTTAAGCTGTATGCAACCAGCCACCTCCACAGTGACTTCGTCGAGTGTCAAAATATCCTCAAGGTAATTCTTTCAGGCCTTAGAGGGGCTGCAGTTCAGAACCTCCTGGTGACACAAGATGTCTGCCTTTTTTTTTTTTTTTTTCCCAAATCTTTCAGTCTACTTTTTAAAAATAGCTTGCTTTTATTATGTAAGTGTAGAAACTTCGGGAAATTCAGAAAAGTGCAAAGAAGGAAATAAAGATCACCTATAAAGAAAAGAAAAACCCCACCACCCAGGGATAACCACCATTAAGTTCCCTGTGTATCTGGGCTTTGTCTTGTGTCAGTGCTTGCTTATGTTGGGAGGTCAGCACTGTGCCCTGTGATCGAGATGACATTCCTATTGAATAGGGTTTAAAAGATCCCATGTTGCTGAAGATTCATGGTAGAAGCCTTCTGGTTGTTGATAATTACAACTAACCTAAGAAGACTAAAGGGACTGGGCTTGCTGATGGGGGGAGGGAAGGAAAACATAAGAAGATTGCAGGGACTGGACTTGCTGATTGAGGGAGGGAGGGAAAGAATGCAGAGAGATGCAGTAAAGGAGTTCTCAAACCTGAGTGTGTTATAATGACCAAGAAGGCTTGTTAAAACAGAGTGCTGGGCCCCACTCCCAGAGCTGCAGATTTAGTAGGTTACCTTATCTTAATCTTAGCCTTGGAGGGTCGGAGGTGGATCCAAATTTGAACTTAGAGCACCAGCTTTAGCTGCAGATGAAACCCATGCAAGTTATATTTGGTCATAATGAAACTTAATGATACACTCTTCTTCAGAGGTGGAGTTTAATTATTCTATGATGTAATAAGTCATCCTAAAATATAATAAATTCCAGAATAAGCTTAATTTTTACCTTTGAGATGTTTTGGGCCATATCTACTGTGAGGATGAAGATCATTCTTAGCAATCACTGTTGACATTTCAGAAAATGTGGGCATCGCACCAAAGGGCTACATAGCATCCTGCTGAGGGACTTCAGTTACATTCAATTGATGTAGAATTTAATCTCCTTGGAAAGACAAAAGAAGAGGCTCCAGGTTGATAAGTGGTGGGGAAATAGACATGAACAGGCCTCATTCCCACCATCTGCTGTCATGTATAACACATGATCAAGGGTGTTACACTGGGCTTCCATTACAAAATGAAGTCTTTGTACACTCACTTCCCTGTCAATATGATTATTCAGAAAGGTTCTCTTGTTGCAGTCAGAAATTTCTTGGGTAAAAAGAATACATCTGCTGTGTTGGGATGAGGTCAGGTGTTGCTTGTTCAGCATCTCAAGCCCAGAATGGTGAGTTAATTCTTGAACACAACCTTGACTTTGTGTCACATTCAGCTGCTTTTATTCAGCAAAGCCACAACAATTAAAAACAAGGATATCAGAAAATTTGGGGAATGTGCCTATGTTTCTGAAAATGGAACAGTCTACTAGGCTGATGAGTAAGATCCAGTTTGTCCAGTTTCAGAAATAGCAAGATGCTGAATGATTTTCCTCAGATTTATTTATATTTTATTTCTTCTATTTAAAAAAAATTTTTTTTAATTTATTTTTAGAGAGATGGGCAGGGAAAGTGACAGAGAGAGAGAGACATCAATGTATGGTTGCCTTTTGCCTGCCTCCAGCTACAGGCCTGGCTGGAGACCTGGCTTGCAACTTGGTTATGTGCCCTGGCTGGGGAATTGAACCAGCAACCTTTGGGTTCACAGGTTGGTTGGTGCCTTATCCACTATGCCACCAGCCATGGCTTTATTTATGGTATTTTAAAGATGCAGTAAAAATCATGTATTGATTTGAGAGGGGAAAAAGATGTTTTATATTCTTGATCTTCTCATAGTCTGATTAGGATAGAAGTAATTATAGTCTCATAGTTGTTTAAAAACACTTTGCATTTGATTCCTGCAAAATCAATAAGATATGAAGAAGGAGAAGGAGATGAAAGAAGTAGAAGGCAGGAAATAACATTTATGAGTGCTTGCTATGGGATCATTATTTATTCATCCAGCAAATACTTACTTGAAAATTACTATGTACCAGGCATATTTAATTCTTATGGTAACTCAATGAGATGGGTGATATTTTTCTTTGTGTTAGTCCAGTATATTTTGGTTGTAGGTAATAACCTCTTCAGATTGGGAATAAAGATCCTTAATTGTCTCCCATAATTGGCAAGTGCAGGTATGAATTCAAGAGCTGAACAGAGTTAGGCTGTCTATTTCTTATCTTGACATCTATGTCTGACCTCAAGTTCCTTCATGTAATCACAGGTCCAGGGTGACATCTGGGCTGGCCACTGAGGTGAAGGGAATGAGAGACTATTGGCTAGGCCTGATCACATGCTCCTTGGGCTGGGACTGAGTTGCTTGCTGACAACCCCAGCAGAACCAAGTGGAAAGTAGGGAGGGGCATTTCCTCTAGGGAAATGGGGCTGTTAATCTGCTGTGCAGGAAAAATTCAGATGCTTTTTATATTCTCTTTTTCAATTGAAAAAAACCAAGACTTGCCCGAAACCTTGTGGCTACTATATGAAGAGCCTAGCTTTGTCTTTTCCAAAGACAAGCTTCCACTGTACTACGTTACCAGCAGGAAGTACTTCCTGGTTTTATACATTAGGAAAAGAAAGTCCAGAGAAACTGGTCACTAATTATGTGACCCCAGGCAACTTTATGGTTTTGTTTTTCACCTGTAAAATGAGTAAAACTATACTTACTTCATTGAATTATTTTAAGGATTAAATGAACTAAAATTCAAAAGCCCAGTGCCTGGCACATAACAGGTGATCCGTAAGAGCAAGTCCTGCTTTTCTTGATGTGTGGTACCTGGACCAACAGCATCAGCCTCACCTGGGAACTTGTTATAAATGCACTTTCCCAGACCCCACCATAGACCTACCTATGTAGGTGGGACCCTGAATTTGAAGAAGCTTTTCAGATGATTCTGATGCTCACCAGTGTTTGCTCTAGCCCATTGTGTTCCATTTTCCCTCCAGGTTCCTGAGGAAAGAGCATAATGAGGAGGGTCCTCACTCCCCTATTTCATCCAGAATAGTTCTGCTTTCTTCTGTGAGCGCAGACTCTAGAGCCAGACTTCTGTGTTTAAATCCTGGCTCTACCACTGTGTGACATTGACAAGCTTCCTTATTTGTAAAATTGGGATAAGTTACTATTATCTCACAGGGTTATGAGGATTAAAGAAGGTAATACATGAAGGGCTTAGAACCCAGTATTAAATAAATTAGCTATTACTATTATTATTACAATTTTTAACATTACCAACTTTTCTCTATTTTTTCAATTAGCTCCATTCTCTACAGACAAAGGATTCTTTGGTCCCCTCCAAATTTGACACCCTCTGCACTACATTGATTGTATTAAATACCTGCTATGTCTTGGAACCTAGAAATAATACAAACAGGAATCTGTTTCAGTCTTACCTTCAAGGAACATTTAATCTAGGGAAGAAATAACGTATGTTTGTGAAGAGGTACAAAGTAAAAAGCTAACTACCACAATGAATTACAGATTGCTTTAGGGGTTCAGAGGTACATTAGAATGCTTCTGGCTGAGGGAAATCAGACAAGACTTCCTGAAAGAGGCGATACTTGAGCAGTGCTTTGGTTCTCTATTGCTGCAGAACCAGCCATCCTAAAACTTAGTAGGTTGAAATAATAATCACCATTTATCTCTTAACAATGTTAGAGATTGATTGAGTGATTCTTTTGCTTCATGTGGTATGGGTTGGGTATTGAATCACCTAGAAGGTCCAAAATGGCTTCACACACATGCCTGGTAGGTTGATGCTGATTATCAGCTGGAGATCAGCTATGGATATCAGTCCTGGCCTCAGTTTTCCTCATGGCCTCTTGAGGTGTCCATGTTGGACTCACAGTGTGGTGATTGGGTTCCAAGGTGGCAAAAGCCAACTTGGCCAGTCTTTCTTGAGACTCAGGCCAGAATTGGCACAGTGTCACACCTGCTGTATTCTGCTGGTTGAAGCGACTCACAGCAGCCTAGCTTCAGTGTGGGAGATGATTCTCTAGGGGGCTAAATGCCAGAAAGTATGGTTCATTGAGGACACTCTTTGTGCCCATGGGAATTTCAGCTGTGACTAAATGCAAACTGATGCTTTGGTGTCTGTTTTGTGTGAAATACAGAAACTGAATATCTCTCTCTCCACTTTTTTAAAACTAGGATATTTCTCCTCTGCTCTCCATGGAGGCTATGGCATTTGTTACTGAAGAGAGGAAACTCACCCAAGAAACCACTTACCCTAATACATATATTTTTGACTTATTTGGAGGTGTTGATGTAAGTAGTTCTTATTTCTACTGTAATTACTACATCCTAATGGTTTGAGAAGTTAACTCTTGAAATGGAAGACAGGAAACATTTCAGAATATATAGCAAACATTTGAGATTTTTAATTTTTAAAAGCTCAGTAGAACCCACCCTTGTTGAAGAGCATAGTTTTTACTTTAGAGTTAATTTATTTGAACTGATAATAATAACCACTCTTTTTGGTAAAACACAAAGTTAAAGTACGTCTCCTACTTCCCCATTGTCCTCTCCTCGGAGGCAGCTGTGATTACTAGTATCTTTTCTGTCCTTCCAGAGATGCTCTGTGTGTGTAAATAACCCTACCATCCCCACTTTTGGTTTATTTTTTCCTCATATAGAGGTGGCACATGATGCACATAGGTACATTGCTTTGTACCTTGCTTTTTCCATATAATTCTCTAGCTTGGGGATAGTTTCATTTGAGTACATGTAAATCTGCCCCACTTGAAATAGCTCTGTAGTGTTCCCTAGTATAATTTTACCATAATTTATTTACCCAGGCCTTGAGTGATGGGCATTTAAAATTTTCTCACAGCTTTCCTGGTATGAAAAACAAATTGCAGTAGAGGTTTTTGTACATACTTTTGTGTACAAGCGAATATATATTGTACCTTTGGGATCAAACCATCTGCGTCCTTCATGGTTTATGAACTTGTCAGTTACATACTTAAGAGGTTTTTTCAACTTCCATCCCTAGCAACCAAGAGTAAGAGTGTCTGTTTACTCACATCATCACCATTGCAGTGTGTACATGTATGTTTTCATGGACTTGGTGACTGAAGTATAACTTGCATGCAGAAAAGCACAGCAACAATACCCACAAAACAAGTTTACCTTTGTCACTACCACCCAATCACAAGATAGAACACTATTGGCACCCACTAGCCCCCTTCACCAAACATAGTATTTTAAATATTTACTAAGCAGATTTGAGGAAATGATATTTTTTCAGTGTTTTTACAGGTTTATGGAGATACAATTCCCATACCATACAATTCAGTCATTTAAAAATGTATGATTTAGTGATTTTTAGTGTATTCATAGATATGTATAACCATCACCACAATCAACTTTAGAACATTTTTATCATCCCAGAAAGAAACTCCATGTTTTAGCTATTACTCCTCTAGTCCTCCAGTCCCCACACCCTTCATAGACAACTATTACTGTATTTTCTGTTTCTACAAGTATCTTTGTTCTGGACTTTTTACATGAATGGAATCATGTAATAAGTGATTATTTGTTACAGGCTTTTTTACTTAGCTTAATAGTTTCAAAATGTACCCATGTTGTAGCATGTATCAGCACTTCATTCCTTTTTATGATTGAATAATGATTTATTTTATAGTTATACCACAATTTTGTATGTCTTCCTTGGGAAAATGTCCTTTTCTCTTTTTAATTAGGTTATATTTTTATTATGAGTTCTAAGAATTCTTTATATATTTTCTCCCTAGTTTTTAAAATTTGCATTCTTCTATGAATGAGATTGAATATCTTTTTGTGTACTTATAAGTTGTTTCTGTTCTGCCAATTGTCTGTTGATGGCTTTTGCATTCTTTCTATTTAGTTATTAGGCTTTTCTGTTATGTTTTTCTCTTTAGTTCTTTCAGGTTGCTATGATAAATGTTACAGACTGGGTAGCTTATAAACAACAGAAATTTACTTCTCTCACTTCTGGAGTCCGGGCAGTATAAGATCCTTGCACTGGCTGATTCGGTGTCTGGTGAAGTCCCTCTTCCTGACGCAGACCACCAGCTCTTTTCCATTTCCTCACATGAGAGTGGGTAGGGATCTCTTTTACAAGGGTAGAATCCCGTTCTCTGCGCTCCTGACTTTATCATCCCTGAGGCACCTCCTAATGCCCTCATGTTAGGCAGTAGGATTTAACATAGGAATTTTAACATAGACATTCAGATCGTAGCAATTTGTAACTACTGTTCACTTTTTAAGGTCCTTGGTCTTATGTGTTGTATGGATTGAACACCAACCTGCAAACCAATGGGTCACTGGTTTGATCCCCAGTCATGGCACATGCCTGGGTTGCGGGCCAGGTCCCCGTTTGGGGGCACATGAGAGACAACCACACATTGATGTTCCTCTCCCTCTCTTTCTCCCTCCCTTTCCTGCTCTCTAAAAATAAATAAATATAAAGTTTTTTTTAGTGTAGAAAGTTTTAACTTTTTAGGTTGTCAGATTGATCAATCTTTTCCTTTTTATGGCTTCCAAATTTTGTTTCTTGCTTGTCCCACTGTTGGGTTATAAACTATGTCCATGTTTCCTTCTAATATTTTAAAGTTTTTATCATGTATGTTTAAATTTTTGCATCATTTCAAATTTATTTTGCTGTATCGAATGAAGAACTGGGATCCCACTTTTTCCCCTACACCCATATCTGTCCTTACACCCATTAACTGGATGGAGCATGAGGAAGGTATTTGGGGTGTTGTGGTTATTCTGATTCTGTATCTTGATTTGGGTGGTGATCGTACAGAAATGAGTTCACTTGATAAAAACAGCTATATGCTTAAGATTTTTACTCTGCGGTGTCATGTTATACATCAGTTTTTTAAAGTTTTCTCTCCTTAGAGATGCCATTTTCTACAAAAGTAAAGATTGGACATTAAATGTTTGTATACATATTCTTTACCGTAGACTTGATTCGTTCATTTCTGCTCAGCATTTGCTTTCCTTAGCAGTCCCAGTGGCCCTGTACCATTTACTTACTAGTCGGCTTCAGGGACAACCTCACCTTCACTTCTGAATCATTCATTACTAGAAAGCAATGTGTTTATGGAAGGAAAAAGAATAATATGGGTCTCTAGCCTCATCTCTATTTTTAGTGAAAATGTGGCTTTCTAGCAAGTGGCTATTCCACCTTAGGACATCTTTGGATTAGTGGTTCTTGATTTTATAGGGATTTTCTTTTCTGTGTTGAGTTAGATCAGGAACCTTAGTCTGTTCATAAATATAGGCTTTTGGATCTTTTTTGCCCATCACTGACTTTCATTGGATGCCTCTTTTTTTTTTTTTCATCAAACTCCCTCTGTTGTTTATTGTGTTTAAGTCTTCTGTTTCTTTGCTGTTGCCTAGTTGTCTGTTATTAAAAGTGGGATATTAAAGTATTCAACTATGACTTTTTTTGAATTATCTGTTTCCTTCAATTCTGCCAGCTTTTGCCTCATTTATTTTGAGACTCTGTTATTAAGTACATCTTTGTTTATAATTGTTATATCCTCTTGATGGATTGAACCTTTTAAAATGGTAAATTGTCTTCCTTTGTTTTAGCAGAATGGGTTTTTAGGTGTATATGTTCATTGTAAATAGTTAATCAAAATTGTGTTGTATTTAAATTATAAAATGAAAAATAAATGCATATTTCCCCTAGTCTCTGTAGAAATCAGTATTAATATTTTATGGTGTATCTTTTGGAGATTCTTTTTATAAAGTTATGTTTATAAGAGAAAACAAATGTTCTTTAAGCAAAAGAAGAATCGTGGTGATATCCTGCAGCTTTAAAAAAAATAAAATAAGCCACATTGGATCCCAGAGATGATCTAATCTAATTATTTTTTTTAATGAAAAAACTAAGGACATGGAGGGCACTGACTTGCACAAGTTTGCCTAAGTTGCCTATTCCTGCCTATGGGGAACATGCGACTAAGTTGGAACTGGAACCCAGGTTTGCAAACTTGGTACAGAGCTCATTGTCCTGAACCTCATTCCACCTGCTTTTGTTGGGAACAAGAGGCTTTTGTAATGCTATTACAGATATTTGGGCCATGAGTTAGTATAGCAAAGATTGTTTTATAAGTTGTGTTTTGAATTACTTTTGAAGATTTTATCTAAACATATTTATTTTGTAGCTCCTTGTAGAAATTCTTATGAGGCCCACAGTCTCCATCCGGGGACAGAAACTGAAAAGTAAGTATACTTGTCAACCGCTTTCTCATTTTCCAACCTGCTGATAGGATGGTGGTTTCCAGGAGTTTATCTTCTTTTCCTTTCTTACTCTTAACAGTGAGGACATGCCTTATATCCAACTGCAGGATACTCTCCAGTCCCAACTCAGCAGCTCTATGTATTCATTTAAAGGCTGGTGCTTTGAAAGAAAAAGTGTGAAAACTGCTGGGCTTAAGGAATTACATCTTTGTACTTTTCTAATAGTCCTTGAGTCTAGCTTTTATGTTTTCTTTGGAAATTCTTCTCATATATAGTTAATTGAGAAAGTAGGCAATAACCTGGTAAGATCAAAATAGCTATTTTTGTTGTTACTGTTATAAAGGTGACAAATGCTCTTTGTAAAAAGTTCAGTCGCTACCAGAATGCATATAATAAAAAGTAAGTGTTTTGGTAGTGTATTATTTCTTAAGCTGGGTAGTGGTATATGGGTAGTATTTTGTTATCCTTTATAATTTATGAATGTTACAAATGTTCTTTTTAGGTATTCAATATTTAATTATAAAAAAAAAGAATAAGAGCACTTTTACTTGGATTAAAAGCCAGAAATCACTTAATATTTGATGAGTGCTCTTCTACAAACATCACATATGTATTCTTTAATTAAAACAAAATTTCTTCCCTAACATCAACATGACATGCTTTTTAAGGCCTCATTTGTATATATAGTAGCAATTAACAGGATTCATATTTATCGTTGGATATTCATAGTCAGCTTTTTTTCCTGTCTGAATTGCTTCTTCTGTTCTCTGTCTACCCACATAACCCTCATAGCAAGTACCATCTGGTAATTACTTGTTGGTGTACTTATTTATTCTGCCTCCCATTAGATTTATAAGTAAATCTGCACTAGAGTTGGGGCTGAATAAATATTTGTTGCATTAGGGAATTCCGGTTCCCTTCAAAATACAGAAATACTGAAATACGTATACTAGTCTGATTTTGCAACCTCCTTTGAAATTATTAGATAAATAAACCAAAAAGCCCCAATAGGTTGAAAGGTAGTGTTAAAAGATAAGTTTATATCAGATAACCCATCTAATCAAGCTGGCTTGGCAGGACTGCCCTTTGGGATCTCAGAAGGACACCCAACAGTTTTAGAGGTTGTAGCAGAATAAGATAAATGGGAACAGTTTTTGAAAATAAAACTAATCCCAAAGAAAACACTCTGTCTGTGGTTCATATTCAGTTTTATCATCTTCTAGTTTGGGCGGGGGAAGGTCATAAAAATTTTCTTTTCCTTTTTGTGCTACTCCTGTTTAGCCCCCAGAGAAGTAACTAGTTATTTATTAGATTGATAGGTCAGGCATTAAAAGTCATTCCCTAACATAAATAACAAAAACAAAACAAAACACTCAGTGAGTCTGTAGTGAAAATGTTGTAATTGTTTGCTGCTAGTAGAACTTCCAATAGAAATTTATAGCTGGCATCAGTATACTAATAGTTTGGATGCTAGTAGTTCATCTTTTGGAAATGTATCTTGAGAAACAAGATTCTGTTCTTGAGGAACAGAAATTATGAAGACTACGGAGCATAATTAGAAAATAGCTACCATATCAAACCAAATGCTGTCTACAAATCGGTTTGTAGCTTCAGATGGGAACCATGAAAATCTTTGGTAAATAGGACTGGAATGAGATATGCTTAAAGGAAAATAATCATCTTGGAGGAGGTTATGAGGAATAGTTTTTGTTTTAAAAAATGTAATACAGTTATAGTATCTTTTTAAGGGTGAAAATAACTGATTATTATCCATTTGCTTTCAGTAAGCGATGAAATGTCCAAGGACTGTTTGAGCATCCTGTATAATACCTGTGTCTGTGTAAGTACGCCTGCCTTTGGGGCTACATCTATCCAAGCAGAGACTGAAAAATTTCTTATCAAAGAGAAAGAAGCATTGGAAGAGTGTCTTTGACATTTAAGATACCTTTTAACCTCCTTATGCCTGTTTCTTCCTTTCCCTTATTAGAAGATAAAACAAATCCAAATGCCCCACTCACATGCTGAGCAGGACATGCATCATTGACCACTGAGAGAAAGAAGGATGAATAAAGGAAGAAACTAGGCAGGAACAAAAGAGCACAGCTTTTAGTGCTAGAACTTGATTTTGAGTTCTGGCCTTTGGCTTACTGTTTATTAGTTCATCTCCCTAAGCTTTAGTTTCTTATTGGTAGAGTGGAGTTACTAATCATACTAACATCATAAGGTTGTTGTGAAGACTCGATGAGATAACAGGTGTAAAAGTACTTTGTAAAGAAGTATGCAAATGTAAGTTTTTATAAGACATAGTACCTATTCATGGTAAACTAAACAGTGAATCATGATACATGGCAGAATGAAACAAGCGCTGTTGGAGATGGGAGACCTATATGCTAGGACAATACTAAGGAACATTTCATTTTATTTCTTGCCTCATTCAAAACAAGGTTTCAGGCATCATACAGGAGTATGTACATTGTACCAAAATCATACATTCTGAAGTACGTAAGAATGAAAAGCATAAAATAAGGTGAGGATATAATATACATCTAGGAATTGGGCTGATAGAAAAATGTAGACCATAACATTATCTCTATTATGGATGGTGCACAAATTTGGGTTTAAGATTCTTAGTTACCAACACAAATAGGGAATAGGTTTTAACATTTACACAGCTCAGCATCTGTAACAGTGCTGTGCACCAGAAATACAATGCAAAGTTGCTTAGGTTACTTTAAATTTCCCATAGCAACTTTTTTTTTAACTAAGTAATAAAATAATAGGAACAAGTAAAGTTAATTTTATTAAGTCTAAAATTCAAAATAAATTTACCACTGGTTCGATTCCCAGTCAGGGCACAAACCTAGGTTGCAAGCCAGGTCTCCAGCCAGGTCCCCAGTTGGAGGCAGATGAAGGGTAACCATACGTTGATTTCGCTCTCTTTCTTCCTCCTTCCCTTCCCCCCTCTCTAAAAATAATGAGTAAAATATTTAAAATGGCCCTGGCTGATGTGGCTCTGTGGATTGGCACCAGCCTGCAAACCCAGGAGTCGCTGGTTTGATTTCCCAGTCAGGGCACTTAACCAGGTTACAAGCCAGGTCTCCAGCCAGGTCCTTACCTGGAGGCAGGTGAAAGGCAACCCTATATTGATGTTTCTCTTCCTTTCTTTCTTCCTCCCTGCCCTTCTCTCTGAAAATGATAGATGAAATCTTTAATAATAATAATAATAAAATTTTAAAATTCAAAATAATTTAAACGTATATAGTCTTTTTTTGTACCGATCTTTCAAAATCTAGTTGTTTTTACATTCAGCACATCTCAGTTCAGACTAGCCATATTTCAAGTGCTTAATAGCCACATATAGCTGGTGGCACAAATAGGCAAATTCAGAGCTATAAGATAAAAATAAATTCTTGTTCAAGAAATACACAGTTATTCTTACAGCTAAGGCCAAAGAAATTATCCTTATTAAAGAAAAAAAAGACATATGATGCAATTGACTTAATCATTGATTGGCTTTTAGAATTGCAAATACCAGTACTCGGAGACAGGACATTAAAAAAAATGTTTGAAGTTGCCTGTTTGAATTGGGGACTTGTACAGATTGTGACAAACCTGGAGTAAGCATGTCCTGCCTGAAAGACATTTAAATTTAAAAATGTAGAAGTACTGCTTACTGGTCAAATAAAACTTGGCCTACTATGTGGTAATTTATAGCTCCTGATTTAGACACAGATACTAGATCATGAATCTGGGAATTATCATGGAAAAGAAAAGCCCTTCCCCGAGAAATGCATTTGTATACAATGTTTTGTATATAGTTTTAGAAATTTAAAACCTAAGCCAGCAATTCCTAATGTAATGTGGGATTGTGTTTCCAGTAGCTGGAAGGGATATCTTGCCCCCTTTTTTTTTTTCCCCCAAGATTTTACCCATAGACTTTTGTTTATTAGAGAGGGTAAGTGAGGGAGAAAGGGGCATCAATTTGAGAAAAACATCTATCAGTTGCTCTTATATGCACCCCAACTGGGGACTGAACCCACAACCCCAGCATGCGCCCTGTCTGTTAGTCAAACCAGCTTCCCCTCACCTTGTGAGATGATGCGCAACCAACCAAGTCACATTGGTCAGAGCTTGCTCTTTATATATATATTTTTCATATTTATAACTTACTCTGTTTTCTCTCCTCCTTTGTGATAGACGGAAGGAGTTACAAAGCGTTTGGCAGAAAAGAATGACTTTGTGATCTTCCTGTTTACACTGATGACGAGTAAGAAGACGTTCTTACAAACAGCAACTCTCATCGAAGATATTTTGGGCGTTAAAAAGGTGAGCTATGGCCTCCAGCAGGTGAGTAACAAGACTGGGGGATGGTGTCTCAGATGATTGGATTCTGAAACCAATTTTTTTTTAAAGAAAATTTCTTCCATATTAATAGTGTTAAATCTTTTTTGTGTTTATTTCTTAAGTATATTCCAGTAAAAACTAGGTTGTACTTTATATTGATGGACATTATATGACTATAAAACCTAAACAAATAATACAAATTAAAATCTAATTATTAAACTTGAAAGCTCAGATTGACTATGAATTTAATGCAATAGCTAATGTTACTTTGCCAAAATCAAATTACCCCTCACTAATTGTTATAATGCAAGATCTTTTTAGCAAACCTACTACTATATGCTGCATGATTTCACTCTCTTGGCACCTATATTTGCTGTGAAAACTTCATTCATTAGGATATGTTTCCCTTGGTGAAGTTCGACTTTGACTTTCACTTACTAAATTCACCTCTGTTTTTTCCCATTAGTTGTCAAGCTAATGCTAAATTGGCACCAACACCAAGAGACACAAATATGAGCACTGAAGTTCAGCCACTTGGTCATAAGATAGACATTCAAGTGATCAGAACATGCTTACAAAACAACAACAACAACAACTATGATTGAAATGCAAACCTGAATTTAAAATATATCATTGAGAATTTACAACCCCAAAAATATACCCATGGACTTCTGTTATAGAATGACTGTATTAGGTATTTGGTGTAATGCTTGCTAGGATCTAAAGCTTACTTCCCCAGTCTCTGACCCATGCCTCCATGGTGGTTGCAGGTTGGCAGATTTCTTTCTCTTGCTACTGGGAAGGCAGGAGCAGCCTCTTAGAGTTGGCGTTACTGGGAAAAAGGCACCCATGTGCATTGTGTTTTCCCCAGCTTTTATTTCTGTCTTTCTGCTGCACTTTTCCTTAGGTCCTGTTTGTTATCACCCAGGCAGAAGATGCATAAGAGGCCCATTGTCTGTAGCAACACATTGGAAATGAGTGCAGGTCCCAGACAGACCCTTTGTGCCCTTTGATAAAAAGGCTTTGTTATTTTTCCACTAACTGTGTGTTCCAGCCACTATGTGAGAGGGGGCTTCCAGGGCGGAAATTACAGTCTCCTTGGCAATATCAACACAGGAGTCTAGAATGGCTTCTTGTGTATTGCAAAAAAAAATGTGTATGAGTTCTGCTAGACATTATGGGCGCCTTGGTGCAGTTTGCAAGGGAGACAGACACAAAGAAGAAATCCAGGCCAGAAACTGGGAAGAGGTATTTGCAACCCATGCAACTACAAAAGATTGGTAGTCAGAATTTATCAAGAATTCTTAGAAATTGGCAAGAAAAGTTGTCAATGATATCAACAGGCATTTCACAGAAGAAAAATAAATGGTCCATAAATGTAAGAGAAGCTGCTTACTCTCATTGATAATCAGGGAAATGCCGATCAAGATTATAGAGAGAAAGAGGCAGAGCAACTTTGGTGAGACTATATATGTATCATTGATAACACTTATATACTGATGATACTTATTTATATCAGCAAAATATCTTTACCTTTCTCTTGATTTCTACTTGAATATGCATACACTCTGTGACCCAGCACCTAGGTATGCACTGCCCTGAGGGCCATGACATCAATTTTGTGGCCTGAGTCACCTGTGACCTATGCCTAGGCACACTCGAGGGAAAGCTTATTCCCAGAACAGTGATTCTTAGAACTGGAAGCACTAAACTGAAACCAAGAGGTTGTGAAATTAGTTGAGTGGGTCTGCCAGCTCAACAGAAAACATCATATTGTGTTATGTAAAGGTACTGTTTAAAAAATTTTTTGTTTCATATGTATACATTCACTAATGTTTACTGGGTTTTTATGGAAATTTTATTTCTTACTTGGGCATTGTCAGAATGGTTTGTAATACACTACCCCAGAAAAACTGCACATGTGCATCAAGAAACAGAACAAAAAACTGAAACCCAGCCTGTGATCCATCAATAGGAAAGTAAGTAAATACAATCACTTCGCACAGTAGGATACAGGTATATCTCGGAGATACTGTAGGTACTGCAATAACTCGAGTATCACAATAAATTGAGTATCACAGTAAAAGGAGTTGTAATCTTTTGCTGGTGTAGGTCTTGCCTTATATTTAAAATGCAGCCCTGGCTAATGGCACAGTGGCTAAGGCGCCTGGCTGCAAACCCAAAGGTTGCTGGTTCGATTCCCAGCCAGAGCATATAACCAGGTTGCAAGCCAGGTCTCCACCCAGGTCTGTAGCTGGAGGCAGGTGAAAGGCAACCATACATTGATGTCTTTCTTTCTCTCTGCCTCTCCCCCTCCCTGCTCTCTAAAAATAATAAATAAAATCTTAAAAAGAAGAAGAAATAAATAAATAAATAAATAAATGCAGCATTTAGAAGTTCAGTGAGGCAAAGAGCAATAAAACAAGGTATGCCTGTGTTAGAAATTGGTGGAAATAAATGAACTGTTGCTAAAAGCAACAGCACAGGTGAATCATAGAAATTATTGCTAGAAGTCAGTTGCAGAAGAATGTATATAGAATGTCATTTTCATAAGGCTCAAAAATGAGCAAACTCAAGTCATATGATAAAACTTTTTAAAGACAAAATAATAATAAAATTCAGGATAGTGCTGCTTACCTCTGGCAGAGAAGCGCTGAGGTGAGATAGTAGAGGCAAACACAGCTATTCACTTTGTTGTGTTTCATATCATATGTTATATGTATCAAATAAAATGCATTTGACCCTTGACCAATGCAGGCTTGAATTGCACAGGTCCATTTATCTACAGGTTTGTTATATATATATATATGTGTGTGTGTGTGTGTGTGTGTGTGTGTGTATACACACATGCAGGGTTTTTTAGTTGATTTTTAATTAAAGGATGTTTTTCTTAAAATCTGCAAATGTCATGTATTACATGAACTTTTCTCCTTTTGAAACATCATTATATTCCTCAAATAATACAGCAGATACCTGTATGTTACCAGATAACAGCAGATAACAAAAAGCATTTTAAAAAGTTTAACTTGATATAGGATATTTATTAGAACTTATAGTAAACATTAAACTTAATGTTAAATTTTGGAAATATTTCTGTCAAAGTTGAGAAAAAGGCAAGATGCCTATCACTTTTTCTAGATAATTGGTTACTTGTGCATTTTCAGGAAATACCTATACAGATATTCATTGCAACATTATTTAATAGTGAAAAACTGTAGTTCACCTAAACATATATACAGAAAGAATAAATTGTGGAGTAAAATAGTGAAAAATGAGTGAACTAGAGTCATTTGTAACAGTGCAGTTAAATCTCAATGTTGACTGAAAAGTAAGGTGGTGTATGATACCATTCACATTGCATGCAGAACAGCACCTTATGTTTTTATGGAAATATTCATAAGTATAAAATGTAGGAATAATAAACACAAAGTTCAAAATAATGATTATCTCTGGGGACAGAGAAAGGAATACAACTGGGTGGGGAAACACGGGCCTTCAGTTGTATTTGAAATGTGTTACTTTTTTTTTTTTTTGAAATGTGTTACTTCTTAAAAAGAAAACACCTGTGGTAAGAATGGCAGTTTATGATTGATAAAACTCAAGTAGTAGGTATTTTCTTTTTTTTTTTAATAGGCAAAATGAACCGTATGAGCAAAGGTAGAGAATAAGAACAGGGGTGCTCAGAGGGTTTAATCTTCAGACCAGTCCTACGAGGTAGGTTAGTCCCATTTGACAAATAAGCAGAGACTTAAGAAAGGTTCTGTAATGTACCTAAGGTTGCACAACCGCAAATTGCAGAGCTGGGATTTGAACCAAAGTGGTTGTATTTTTAGGGGAATGCACAGGAGGAGCACATCCAGTTTCTAATCAACTGAGCACAGAATTGTTCTGTGTCTTCTGTAGGAAATGATCCGACTAGATGAAGTTCCCAATCTGAGTTCCTTAGTGTCCAATTTTGATCAGCAGCAGCTTGCGAATTTCTGCCGGATTCTGGCTGTCACCATCTCTGAAATGGATACAGGGAATGATGACAAGCACACACTTCTTGCCAAAAATGCTCAGCAGAAGAAGAGCATGAGCTTGGGGCCTTCTGCAGCTGAAATCAACCAAGGTAAAGCCGCAAACTCTTGAGAATTTTAAGATTGTAGCTATAAGACTACTTCTCTTTTTTTTTTTTTTTTTTTTAATTTTTTT